>VNJO01001618.1:0-86528 GCA_008042535.1 Drosophila tani | reverse complement strand
AAACTTAAAAACTCATACAAAAGGTTATCATAAACGTCAAAGAGGTATACAATATTTTTTGCGTCAAATTCAGGCCTCAAACTCTAGTGCCTCCAAGATAAGGGGGTTATGCCACAGCATTTGTAATAGCTTTCATTTATTGGAGTAATTTTTCTCAGATAATCTTAATCCATAATTATATATTATATACAAACTCGGTTAGTTAAATTTTTACTAACCTTGATTTAAAAAGAAAACAAGTGTGACCATGCTCTCTTTACCAAAGAAAAGCAGCAAGTCGGTGTCATCGCTTCATAAAAAGTTTTAATTTTCTTTTAAATGCTCGAAAAGCGTCGTTTAATTAATATTTCTCACAGTGCCCCAGAGCCGCATCCCTGGCGGTAATACCATTTTCATCTTAATGCACTCAGAGAGCCCATTTAGTCAAAAGTTGCCTTGCATCTGCGTCAGCAGCAGCAGCGTCGGCATCGACGTCTCCTTCATTTTCAGCTCCAGACTCAGATTCAGAGTCAGACCCAGCTGAAGCTCCAGCGGTGGCAGGCGCGCAGCCACATCCGCTTGGCGGGCAGGCCAAAAACCACCAATGACCCCGAGAATCAGGATCCGAATGAGAATCAGACCGAGACCAAGGAGCAGGCCTGGCTTCGAGCCCGCGGCATCGGCTTCGGCCATAGCCATGGCCATAGCCGTATGCCTTATACGTTCGAGTATTACGTATACGAGCGCACGGATACGTGGGCCATGTGCGGACCTCGAGGGATTCCGATTGCCACGCATCGAGCACGTACGGCGATGACGACAACCGCAAACTGCTGCGATTTTCTAGCAGCGACCTCGCTTTCGCCCCCAACGACACACTCTCTCTGTCGCACACTTTGTGGCTTTTCCTGGCAGGACGCCCGCCCACTCGTTTCATGCAGAGAGGGAAAATATGTGTAAAAATAATACTTATTCTGTGAAAAATAAATTAAAAATATTGGATTAAAATCAAATTAAAATATAAATAAAAAATAATGGATAAATCAATTAAAATAACGCATAAAATTATGCTACAAAAAATATATTCTACTATTTATTATTTCATTTTGTGCGCCTTTTTAATTGTTTTGATTTCAAAATCCTAAAAGAAAATCCTTAAAAAATCCCTAAATTACATATAATACTAATTAATAATATTTACTGAAATTAAGCACAATTAGTAATGCATATTGGTGATATCCTGAACACGGTTATTTAATCAAAGCGTGTTCCGTAACTTTCATTGCACACTTTTGTGCGCCTTTTAAATTGTTTTGATTTCAAACGACCTAACAACTTATTTTTAAATTACATTTAATACTGAATAATAATATTTTCTAAAATTAATCACAGTTAGTATTGAATCTCTGGTGATATGCAGAACACGGTATATATTTGTAATTAATTAAACCGTGTTCCGTAAATTCTAAATAATACAAAGTACATCAAAACCGTTAAAAAAATAGTGCCTAATAATTTCATAATAAAACTAACTAAACACTGAATATCTATCCACACTTTGCAAAACTCCTCTCATTTTTTCTCACTGCCTAACACGTATTCGGAAATCCTTTCGGGATTTTCGCAACACCCCCTGAGTATTACGTTTTTCTTACGGTGTACGTCGCCTTGCCTTGCGTTACGTTACGTATGCAACATTCATTTTTGACAAGCATAATTTGCGGCTGGCCCAGCAGCGCTGCCATTGGGACTTTGGCCCGGCTCTTAGTCTTGTGTGTTCCAGGTTATTTACAGTTTTCATGGCCCTGCACTTTTCTAATGCAAAAATGATGCACTGCACCCACGCGGCCCCCATTCTCCATTCTCCACGTGCAGCGTGCAGCGAGCGAGCGCGGTGGGTGCGGTGTGACGTGTGTGGGCCCGGCTGTCTGTGGTCAGAATCGAGTCGAGCAGGACTTGCCAGGCTGGCGAGGATGCGGCGCAGTCAAAACATGCACTTAATGTAGCATCAGCAGGAGCCAGGAGCATCAGCCAAGAGCTAGGAGAGCTAGGAGAGAGACCCTATTCTGCTTTTGACCCCGGCTCCGCAGACGCCGCCGCACCGCAGTGGCAATGAAAGTTGGAAACCAATATTTGTGCGGGCCGTGGGCGAGGCCCAAAGGAGCATAGCCTGGCCACATAGCCATGGCCAGGAGCGGCCTGTGTTTGCCTCTCTAAATGGATAATTGCGTTTGGCTCGCCTGAATCCCTGAGAAATCTGAGGAATTCATTGGCTAAGATAGCGTTGGGTGAGAGCTGGATAAATGGAATTTGCCCATCTGGTAGATACTTTTGGTATACAACTAGAAAAGGATCGAATTGGGAAAGGCATTTAAGTTTGAGTATTAAAAAAAGGTTAAAAAATTTGGTATTGTTTAATACTAATTTAAAGGTGTTTAAGTTTAAGTAATATTAGTTTAAGAAATATATAGAAAAGAGTCTTATTTTAAAATTACACAGAGAGAATTATGGCATCCGGAAATTGAGAATCTGCGTTCTCAAATACGTACTATTCTTATTTTGAGAACGGATTTTTAAAACTATTTTTAGCTTACGTATTTTCTTCTTACTTAGAGACCAAAAAAATCAAAATGAATACAAAAGTGTCAAATAATTAAATTAAGAACTTTTTGTACTAAATTTAAATTTATTCGTTCTTAAAATAAGTATATTTTGCACTTTCCTTGAGCATAAATGTTCTGAAAAACGTAGTAAAAATTGTAATTTTAGTATTTGTATTCTTTAAAATTTCACTTGAACTGAGTACAAAAGTATTCAATTTGAGTACGAATTTTCTTATTTTAAATCCACTTTTCCTTAAAAGTTCTCTCTGTGTAGGGATATTATAGTCAAATTATTTTCTAAAACTATTATAGTTCCAGTTTATGAATCCCGAATAGTTGCTTTTTTTATTTTACTTCCAGAAGCAGCAGCTAAAACATTTCTTTAAATTTAAATTGTTATTAAAACGATAACTGCTAAGTACTGGTACTTAAAAATCAAATTTTGTGCTTTCTAAATATCCAGAAAATAATCAAATATTATAAGCAATACTTAGATTAAAAATAGATTATCCCTTTAAGCGCCAAACTCCGCTCCTGTGAGCCTGGGCACAAAAATAAATCTGTTTGCCAAACAGTTATTGCTCTTGTTTCTGCGCCGTTTCCACAAACAGCTCCTTCTAATGCTCCTCCTCCTCCTCCTGCTCCCAACAAAACCCCCTCCATTTCCACCGCCAAAACTAATGCCAACTCGGGCTCCATGCTCCTGCTCCTTTGCTCCTTTTGCAATCCGATTCCCCACGCAGCTCGTCCCGGCAATATGTGCGCTCATTTTATGCCCTTGCATTTGGCAACGGCTCAATAATTGGTCAGTAGATTGGGAGTGGGTTTTCAGGCCAGGGAGGAGAGGAGGAGTAAATGGCAGGGGCTGGGGGCCATGGGCTTGTGACTCAGGTGCCCACGAAAGCTTTCTATAAATTCAAAGTCCAGGGCAGTGATTATGCAAGTCGGCTAAGCCAACGGCGGCCCTGAGAGGATGCCTCGATGTGCCTCTGATTGCACTTGGTACTTGGTAACTGCCGCCTGCGGCGCGAGATCTGCAAAATGAAATTGAATATGGGTTATGAATGGAGACGCATCGCCAGTTTCCGGGCTCCGCTTCCATTGCCATCCTCCTCCGTTCCGCCAGCAAAACAAACAATGTCCGGACTCGGGAGTGGAGTCCCGGACTCGTACTGAGAATCGGACTCCGGACTCAGACATCCCATGGCTAGCCGGAGTGCTCGGCAATTTATGCCTGCCGCCGGTGATGGGCAAACTATGGCTATTTTTCTCTTATTTTTCTAAACAAATAGAATGGCATAGAGTACAAAGGGTTTGTTAATAAATATAGCTCTGGTCCAGGTAAAAAGAACAGCGCTCTCTAAATATTTAAAAAGTCGAAATTTAAAAGCTTTTGCCACAGAGTTTGAATTTGATGAAATAGTTATGTTTTGGTAAGTAAAATTGATAGAAATCTCTGGTTTATAGAAGAAACTACAGAAAACTAGTTCTTAATTTATTTAAAATGCGATTCGGAGAGATCTAAAATCGTTAATGAAAGAAATAATTATGAAGTTATGAGATTACATCATTGAAACCATTTTAAACCACTCTTTAAGGAGTCCTTTTCGGTGTTATAAACTATGGCTATTTTTCTCTTAATTTTCTAAACAAATAGAATGGAATAGAGTACAAAGGGTTTGTTAATAAATAAAGCTCTGGTCCAGGTAAAAAGAACAGCGCTCTCTAAATATTTAAAAAGTCTAAATTTAAAAGCTTTTACCACAGAGTTTGAATTTGCTAAAATATTTATATTTTGGTAAGTAAAATTCATGGATTTCTACAGAAAACTAGTTTTTAATTTATTTAAAAAGCGATTTGTTTAGATCTAAAACCTTTAGTGAGAGAAATAATTGTGAAGTTATTGAGGTAACAATTATTAACTACTCTTTACGGAATCCTTTTCGGTCTTATAACAAATTTACGTAACATAGCTTAGTTTAAACTTTAAATTATGAATTTTATAATTACAAACATGTAATTTAAGCCCTCTTATTGGATATTATTTATCCCATTTTCCACTTACCTTCCATCTTTTGCCTTTTAAAATCTGTTGAGCCTTTCCCAGCTCTCATTGTTCGACGGGGCAAATCAATACCGCCGCCGCTTAATGGTGCATTGCACCTTGGATGGCAGAAGCAGGAGCAGGACCTTTTGATCCCATTGCCCTATCCGTATCCTGTAGCCGGTAGTCCTGGCCGAGGTTGGCCCTACCTGGCCATTGATTAAAGTGGTTCCTTTGCAAATTTATGTTCGGAATATTAACCGAATTGCTCCCCGAGGAGAACTCCCCAACAGCCATAGCCACAGCCACTCTCACTCGAAAAAAGGAAAACTTTTTCCACAATGTACTCGTGTACAGCACACACCCAGCACACCCAGGCACACCCTCGGCACACACAATCATATGAAAAAGGGGCCAAGGCAACTTTTTTAACAGTTTTTTGGATTTTGGAATACAAATTATGTAAGTAATCTCAATTTATTGATATATGGAGATGCATGTTTACACGTGGCCAGCAGCAGGCCAACATTGTCGCTATTTTCGAGGAGGAGGTGTCCTGGAAGGGGACATACATTTATATGTTATGTAGGGTGGGGTTAAGTGGGGTTCCGGGGGCGAATCGGTGCCCGCCCGAGTGTGACCCTTATGAATGGGCCAACTTTTGTCTTTCTTCGTCGCATTTTATACCCTCGGAGCATTATAATTTGCCATGAATATATGAAAACCGTTTGTAGAAGTTCAGCCGTCCTAGGAGTCCTTGGTCCTTGGGCCGGCCACCCACCTTGAGCTGCCATCCACTGGGTTGGGGATTGTCAGCCAGGGAAATGGTTTATGTAATGGGATTCATAACTTGTTTACCTGCCAGCCAGCCAGCCGGGTTATATCTAGTCGGGACTCGTTGGCGGAGCCTTTTAATTTTAATTAAACTCTCGAATTGCCATAAAAGAAGAGGCTTCCTGAAGCTGCTGCTTCTGCTGCTGCTGCCCAATGATTTATGGTAGTTTCAAGGTTATTTGCACCATTATAAATTCAGGCAAATGGTCCTGCATTTCGGGGTCATTATTTAGCTTATTATTATGTTCAAAAAGCCCAAATTAGGCGAGAGATCATCGCACAAAACCGAACTTAATTACCTTAAATTATGATGCATGCCCACCACCCTCCACTATGTGTTATTTGTCCTGATTTATTTTAATGGCCTCCAGTGTTTTCCAATCTAATCCCCCCGACTTGTTGTAAATTTTTAGAGCTCTCTTCATAGGCGCATTAACTATTTAATGCATTAATTATTGAGGCCTTGTCGATGCACCTGTAAGGTATTTCCTTTTTTCAAACTTGATTAATTCGCAGAGTATTAATGAATGATTAATGCCGTATTTATTTTTTATGCCTATTTTGCACTAAACAAACTTGTTATTGTTCTGGGTTTTAAGCTGCACCATGGGTATGTGTATACCTATTGGATTTTTTATTGTTTTATTATTAATCTGGGAATACCACTAACAAAACAACTATAAACGAAAAATATAGGTTCTATAGAGTGTGCTCGTTTGGAATATACCCTAACTGTGGTAAATTTTACTTAATACTATGGAAAATCATTTCGAATATAGTTTTTTGAGGTTTTTATGGGCTTTAGTGGGAGAGCTAAATTGTAAATTATACATAAAATAAAATTTGATAGTTCTAGCTCCTATATTCTCTAAAATCTAGTGGTTCAAAGGATTAACGGACATGCGGACGGACGGACATACGGACAAGAGTGCGTTATATAGTAAATCACATATTCTAAATATGATAATACCATAAAAACAAATAAATATATAATGAGAATATGTAAAACAATAAAAAGAGAGTTCTTTGTATAATTTACATAATTCATATTCATAATTTTAATTAAATTCGGAATATTTTTGTAATATTAAATTAAATTAATCAAAAGGAAACTTAATCTATTACATGAAGAATGTATACAAATCCTATACCAAATACTTGTAGTGCCTGAAAATTAAATAATGATATTCTTCTTTAATGAAAGCTTGTTATTTAAAATTTATTAGTTGAGCTAAAGAATTTAAATAAATCCTCTTAAAAAACCCTTGCCATAAAATATGCCATGGCTGGGACTGCATAATACTAAAGTAATTTGCCTGTTTAATAATGCCCAAAACAACAAGATGCTGCACTGATTAAATATTAAAACACAATTGCAGTTAATTAATTAATTAAAATTTAAAATACTCGCAAACATTTCATTTGACAGAAGTAGAGAAGGAGAGAGAGCGCGAGAGGGAGAGGGACAAAACAAAACGGAGAGAGCAACAAGCGGCGGCGGCGGCGAATTAGCTCCAGAGAGCCGAGCGAAGAGAGCGCCTAATCAGGCTTTGGGCGAAGAGAGCGCCGAAAAACGCGCACATCGCGGCGAATATGCTCTTGGTATTTTCTGCCAGCCGAGCTCGCGGTCACACTAGGATGTTTTTTTTTGTGTTCAGCAGCTGCGCCAATTTTCCGAAAGAATCATCAATTAAACCAGGAGAGCACCAGAAATCGGGGTTATCATTGCCACCGGAAGACCCTCGATCCGGTGCCCTGCAGGTGGCCACAAACTGCGACGACTGAAGCGGAGATCTCTTGCCCTGCAACGAGGAGAGAAATTGGTAAGCCCAAGAAATTCCGCTGCGCTCCCGTTTAACCACTCCCTCCCCCGTCCCCGTCCCTTTTGCGGGCAGTACAACACACAGAATTTATCTTCTCTCCTTTTCTAGAATGTAATCCTATCGGGAAAAGCGATGGCCAGTTGGTTCTAGTGGAGCGCCCGAAATAGTAACCGTTCCCGTTCCGGTCTCCTTCGAGCGTCGCCCGGAGCTAGGTGAGAGGAATACCATGCAAAACCATTAAATCCCAGACCAGCGAATGCCACTCGCTGAAGTTGCGCAGGTGACGCAAAATAAAATAAGAAAAAGCAAAACGAAATGAAATGAAAACAAAGTAAAGAAAAGCAAAAGCACTTTGCATTTATACATAGAATTGCCATTTGGCGAATTCGTCACATTGCCCGCGCACCCTTCCCGCTATTCTAGCGGTGTTTTAGTTTTCATTATTCGCTCCATAGCGCATCTCTGTACTCCGAATCGATACGGTAATATAGTACATACCATCGTATTACTTCACCTCTCATATCCGGCAATTGTAAGATAAAGAAAACCAGTTTCGACCCCAAAGTCCATGTCCGTCTGTATCTGCATATGAAACGGAAAACCCCAGATACTTGAGATGTGGTATGTAAACGCATGTGATATCCAAACAAATTTGGTTTCCTTTGATTTGTTTAAGTTATTTCTGCTGAGATACCAAATTTTAACTCGATTGGACAATTGGACAGCTAACCTCGGCAAGCCGAAGTTTGTATACCCTTGCAGTCTGCATTGAAAAAAAATTAAAAAAAATTCGAACTTTGTACATTTTTATAAGCATTTACATTTTAAATGTAGAATTTTACATTTTCATATAAATCAACCGAACGTTTCTATGGCAGCTATATGTTTTAGTTGTCCGATCTTAAAGAAATTAAAAATTAAATTTCCGATCATTTCTATGGCAGCGATATACATAGTAGATATAGTAGTCCGATTTTCATGAAATTTAAATTGTATAGATATAATATAATTAAAGGATCATATATTAATTTGAGCCCAATATCTTCAAAAATAGTGAAAATATTACATTTTTGTCCTATAGTTACTATGGCAGCTATAAGATATAGTGGTCAGATTCCAGTTGTATAGTAACTGCAATAGAAATAAGACTATCTGCAAAGTTTCATTCAGATAGCTCAAAAACTGAGAGACTAGTTTGCGTAGCAACGGACAGAAAAACGGACAGATAGTCGGACAGACAGACGGACAGACGGACATGGCTAGATCAACTCGGCTGATGCTGATCAAAAATATATATACTTTATGGGTTCGGAGATGCCTCCTTCACTGCGTTGCAAACTTCTGGCCAAAATTATAATACCCTCTGCAAGGGTATACAAAAGATTTAAGGTTCTCTCCTGAATATTTCCAGTGCGCACCAGTCATATTTTAAGACCACAGAGTTTCCCCTAGTTGTCGTTATATAAAACCCAATCTGTTTAGGAAAAATGAAGTATTTTAACGAAATTTAACTATATTTTAGAATATTTTAGAATACTTTAGATTATTTTAGGTTATTTTATATTAGAAAATCCTCAAAATTATATTTTTTCCAAAGTACAGAGCATGGAAACGGATAGCAGTGACAGCAGCGGGGACAGCGTTAAATCCATTCCCCGTCCGGACTTTGAGGCCCTGTCCGCCATCGATAGCCCCCAGCCGCAGCTGCAGCCCTCTTTGCTTTTGGATGGCAACCAGGAAATGGAGACTGTCAGCAGCAGCATGCCCAGCAAGCGACAAAAGTACGTGGTGAGTGCACCGCCAGGATCGGCCAATGGGAGCAGCACCTCCTCCAGCTCAAGTCCCTCGAATGCCAATGTCGGCTCTTCCCTAACCATGAAGATCACCAAGGTGCAGCCCCAGCAGCTGCAGCAGCCAAATACCAAGTCGAACAAGGTGCCCAAGGAGATGATTGCCCTGCAGCGTTCGCACATCGAATCCGAGGTCCTGACCAACTTTGTGGCCGAAGTCTCCAAGCTGAAGCGCCGCAAGTCGCGGTGTGTGCGGGAGCTGCTGGAAACTGAGGAGCTCTCGCGCAGCCTGAACACGGAGTCCAAGAGGGACAGAAAAGCCCTCAAGCGGAGCAAGAGCATGTGCGCCCGCAATTGGGACTCTGATGATGACTGGCAGGACCCTGATGTGTCCCCAGTCAGAGATTCCGCAAAGGCCCGGAGGGCACGCGGTCGATCGATGGCCTATGATGTGGCCGAGCTGCATGTGGAGGACAGCAACAGCAATCCTCCCTCGATCAGCACCGTGTTCTCCCGCACCCGATCTCGGAGTAAGACCCTGTCCTTGAGCAACGAGGACAGGCTGCCCAGGAGGAGCAACCTGCGCAGCGAAAACGAGGAGTTCGCCAAGAAGCACAGTGCTTTCCTGGACAGCGTCATGAACGAGGGTCAGGAAAGTGTTCCGACACTGAATCTGGATACTTCAGGCAGCGTGGATGTGGAGAGTGGCGAGTGGCCCGCTGGAGAGCTGGTAACGCACACTTCGATCTTCTCGGAGGCCAGCGAGTCAAAGGACATCCAAGAGGAGGAGGTGGCCGATCGGCTGGGTCTCATCTGGCAGGCGCCGCCCATGGTGAGCCTCTGTTCTCTCTCATTTCTAGGAAGCCCCTCTTATACTCTCTCCCCTAGGATGGCTGGGATCCCTTCTGCTGGAAGTGCCGCGAGTGCGGCCAGCTGATGCCCTGCTCCAAGTGCCTGCGCTCCTTCCACACCTACTGCGTGCGACCGGCCACCACCAAGTTCGACTCGTCCTGGAAGTGCCCCGAATGCCAATCGATTGAGGCGGCACCCAAGAGGTAACTACAATCCCTCCTCATTCCTGGAGCCTCTAATCCCTTTGTTTTCGTGGCAGGCTGCGGCGCAACGATGTCTCCGTGGATCTCCTGAGCCAACTGCTCTCCTTCGCCCTGGAGCGCATGAAGCATGTGCGCGGGGTGAGTACCATCGGGTCTATATGTAGTGTATCTGGTTCCCCTGTTGAGATTTCATTATCTTTCGCTCAGCAGCTCATTTTAGCAGAAAACACGCGAAAATATTCTGCAGTCGTCGGTTCTTTGTATAGTATTTGAATAGCTAAGGTCAGATTAATAGCAGCCCTTGGTGAAATAAATTGAAATAATTTATTCAATTAGTTCATTATACGAAAGATAAAGCTGGCAAAAAATCGATTTTCAGTACATCGTTTTTTTTTTTTCGATCGTTTAGAAAAAACATCGTTAAAATCGATATATTTTTTTTTTTTTTATTTATGAGATCAAATCATGAAAATCATATACTGATAACTGTAAAGAGCAAAGAATTAGATTTTATAACACATATTAAGAAATGATTTCATTATAAGAAATGATTTCATTTTCAAAAAGCCATTGATGATCCAAAAGATGAATTGTTCACAATACATCGAATCTGCCAAAATATAATCGATGTTGGACCGAAAAAAAGAACCGATAGTATCGATATTGGAATCAATTTTTTCCCAGCTTTATCGAAATAGTTGAATTACTTAAATTAATTACAAAAGCATTTTTTTTTTTGCTGTCATTTTCTATGCTCTTGCATAATGCTTCCTATTCGACATAAAATCAATAATCGAATTCGCAGTTTAAGGGTGGTATTTGCGTTTTCTGCGTGCCATTATTTTCACCGCTGCTGTACCTTGATATGTGTGTTTTTGCGTGTTTTTGCGTCCTCTGTGTTTTTGCACTCTCTGCCTTCACTCGCTTCTTCCTATAGATAGACACCTTAACAGTCTCGCTGCTTCGCCCCAGCTATTGGTTTTCGTGCTTCCCTTGACCCTTCGGCCTGCAGCCACAACCACAGCTCCATATTCAGCCTAGGCTTCGGTGCATTAAGCTCTTAGTAAGTGCGACCCGTGTTAAGCGGTAGTTGGAGCTCTTCCCCCACTCACGTGGTGTAGTGCTCTCCATTCACTTATCTGCCTCTGACAGTCGATGTCGATGTGGTTGGCCAAAGGCGTGCTCGCGTGGCTAATGGATGCCTGTATTGGTGTTTGTACTCGCGAGGGTCTCGTACATATATGCATTATAATGAGGTTTAATGGCTCCGAGCTTTACGCAAATGGAGACTGATCAATTCTAACCTCCGTTTCATTGAGCCAAGTGTGTTTGAATTGAGATTTAGGACTGAAAAGCCTATTTGGTAGTTAAGAAAATATAAAATATTTAATTAATATTAAATATTAACATTAAATATTAATATTAATATTAAAATTATTACTGCTATATGTAAATAAGGGGCTTATACTATTTCTTTAAACAATTTATGCTAGGTTATAATAATTCTTAGCTTTGTTTCTATTCGTTTAGTTTCATTACGACATAATTTTTCTGGTGCTAGGCATTTATTTTAGGAACTCTGCGGATTTTAATAGATTTTCCTGTTCTTGCCTTTATACTTGAGGGTTATTAATCCCAAACAGTGCGAAAATATTCTGCCAAGGAAATGTTTCTCTCGAAAAACTTTACCCATTTAATTGGAGAATATGTATGAAACTTTCTCTCGTTATATATGCTTAAAATGTGCAAGACCGGAAATTAATTAATTAATTAGTTTAATGCTATCGCCGCTCGGCCAGCGTTGAGCATTAAAAACAATTACAGAAGGCCGGCCACAGAGAATGGATAAAACACAGACAAGTAGAAACCATTGTTTATGCTTACAGCCGAGGTTAAGATACTAGGAGTGGGGCTTACAAAAAAAGCAATTAATTGAATATTTACATTATTTTTAATAATTTAATTTTTCAAGGGTTCATATATTTCGTTTATATTTTTCGTTCTTTTTTAAAACTTACACACCCTATGTAACTAATTATTCAAGAAAAAATGTTTTTTTCCTCTTTTTTTTTAATTATTATTTTTTGCTTGATTTAATTACATTAAATAAATGAATTCCAATACCATATACTCTTTAATTAATATTGCTAATCAAATGACCACTGCTGTCTTTGCACACGCAAACACACATACATACATTTGTATATCCTATATGTGCGATGGTTTCTGCTTAAAGAGATTCCATATCTATCTGTGGTCTCCCGGTGGAGACCATGGTTCGAGTAGAGGCGAATTCCAGAAACAGGAAGAGCGCAAACAAGGGAACAACAGCAGATAGCAGTAATTTATATTTGCCTTCCCGGCATCCCCCCTTTCCTGGGCTTTGAGACCTGGATGTTCAATACATATACACCGATACATGCGCGTTAATATGGGGAATATGTGTGTGTGTGTGTGGGGGAAAATGCGGGCTCTTGTCTGCGGCAAACTTGTTTGCAAGCAATAAAAGCTCTCTTCGCTGTGCGGCGAATTCGCAACCCTCGCTCATGCTTTTCGCTCTCTATATCTCTTTTCCCAGGCCCACAAGCTCCGTTCGCCGCAAGAGGTCTTCCCGCTGACGTACAAGAAGTACTTTGTGAATCCCGTTAGCTTCGCCAGCCTGGCGGAGTGCATCCGTCGCGGCGCCTACCAGAGCACCGAGGAGTTCCTCAGCGAGGTCAAATGGATCCAGCACAACGCCCTCATCATGGACACCGGCGGTGAGTGGGGTAATGGTGCTTGGTTCTTTAACTTTTGACTGTTGTGATTCCGAATAATGCGTGTTTTCCCGTTTCCAGGCCATTCCATAAGATTCCCTATATCAAACCACTGTAATTTGACACGATTTTTAAGAGAGCATGCTTTTCATATTTTAATTTATTGCAATCTTTGAAAGCTTTACCTTTTAATAACAAGACCTTTCCAAAATTACTATGATTTTATAGCCTTGTTCCACTGTTCCATTCTCGAAAATGGTCCATTTTACACGGGGTAAGGGAGAATGGTCCATCCAAAATAGACAGAAGGTCCTTTCCTATACATAAAAAAAAAAAAAAAACCTAAAAATATCGATTATTAAGCGATATTTCATAAGTTCCTTCCCAAAATGTTCCTTCCACTCTATTCTACATGTAAAATGTAAATGTTATATAAATGTACAAAGTTCGATATTTTTAAATTTTACCAAAATGGATCGACTTTCAATGATCCAATTGCAGACTGCCAGGGCTTACCGATGTAAACTTTCTTTCTTGTTTTAAATAAAAATTATAACTTTTAAATATATGTAATAGATAATATCGCAGCTCTGAAAATGTGATAATTCTTTACTACAATTTATTTGTTAGAAAATAGAACAACTTGCGCAGTAAAATTTGAAAATAACTAAGATTTTTCAGTTATTTAAGCCAAAATTTTTATATTTTTTCTTAATCCTACAAGTATTATAAATTCTTTTATGTATTTGTAGACTGTTTTTATGATTTGTTTTCAGTTATAACCACACTAATAATCCGCTTCACTAATATTCCTAACATCCAACAAAGCAAACTTAAAAGGATTAAAATATTTTCATCATATAAAACCCCTAATAAAATCGTAGATCTAGTAATAATCTTTCTATACCCTCTTGATTTTTTCAATAAGTAATTTATTCCTTGCAGATCCCAAAGTGGAGCAAGCCTCGAAGGCGGTGGTCAAGGTTTGCCGCCAGGAGGCCAACGAGATCGACACCTGCCCGGAGTGCTATCTGAATGCCAACTCCAGCGACGAGTGGTTCGTGAAGGTGTGCCGGCATCCGCATCTACTCCTCTGGGCCAAGCTGAAGGGCTTCCCCTACTGGCCGGCCAAGGCGATGGGCTCCTCGAATTCCACCCTAGTGAACGTGCGCTTCTTTGGCAAGCACGATCGGGCCTTTGTGCCCGTCAAGGACTGCTTCCTCTACTCCTCCCAGAACCCCAACACCCAAACCAGTCGCCGGTCAGCCCGGGACTTGGCGGAATGTGTCCGCGAAGTGGAGGTTCACATTGAGCACATCAAGCGGAAGATTGGGGCCTTCTGCTACGCGGAATACCGCACCGCCTACGATCCACTGGAGGAGCAGCAGCAGCTGGAGCAGATGATGCCGGGCGTGTATGCAGCCATCGATCGGGAACTGGAGCCGGCCAACAAGACGCCGCTGCAGTTCCTCATCCGCAAGACGGCCGACGACAAGTTGTCCATTGTGAAGAAGACTAAGCGGACGGAGTCGGGCAATGACTCGGATCAGGCACCTAGTCCCACGAAGAAGCCGCCAGAAGTTGTTCCGGAAGCTGCAGTGGCACCCAAGAGCAACAACTATGAGGTTATACCTCGATCTGGTGAGTCCCTGACCGACTCGCGCTGCAAGGTCTTGCTCAAGCGCAAGTCCCTGGCTGCCAAGACCACATCTAGCGCAGGGGAAGCTCCAGCACCAGCCCTTGAACCAGCTCCACCCAAGCGCAAGTACTCCCTGAGCGATGTCAGCTGCTCTAGCGAGTCCAGCGACCACAAACGAAAGGCCAAGCATGCCAAGAAGCAGGTGGAGCAGGTGGACCAGGGTGAGCCAGGATCAGTGGCAGAGCCAGGCGAAGTTGCTAGGAAATCATCTTCAAAGTCTCCCAAGAATTCTCCTGACAAACAGAAGGACAAGAAAGCCGCGGAAGTGGCTCCTGAAGCTTCTCCTGCTTCCCCAGCCGCCTCCGTGGTCTCTGTGGTGGAGCTGGTCAGGCGTCGCCAGGGGGTGACCATCACCAAGATACCAAGGGATCAGCAGCAGGGTCCAGAGACCACAGGCAGTCCACCTGAGGCGCCACCGACTCCTCCAACAGCAAGAAATCCAGCTCCAGCTCCTCCAGCAGCTACAAATCCAGCTCCACCTCTTCCAGCAGCCGCTCCTCCAGCAACGCCTCCTCCTCCCCCACCTGTGAGCAAGCCCAAGGAACCGGAGCGCAGTCCCGCCTCTAAACAGTCCGACGTCGAGCGCCAGCAGCAGCAGCTCATCAAGAAGGTAATACCCTTTGTGGAAATCAAAAAGGAGGTGATGTCAGAGCCAGAGGAGGAGGAGGAATCGAATGCCGCTCAACCAGATCCGCCAGTGCAGCAGGCCCAACCAGAGCCAACACCCGTGCCCGCAGCTCCTCCGCCCGAGGCCATTCCCCTTCCCGAGGATTTCAAAATCAAGGAAGAGATTCTCAGCGAGGATGAGATGGAGGCGGAGCAGCAGGAGCAAGCCAGGGTAAGTCAGAGGCTGGAAGCGATGCCACCAATGCCACTGCCCATGCCGCCGCCGCCGCCTCCGCCCTTGCCGCCACGAGAGGAAGGAGGAGACTCCCTGGTGCGATATGTGGGCGATACCACCATCCAAAAGGTGAGCCAGAAGAAGTCCACGGACTCCACAAACGTCCCCAAACGTCGAGCAGCTGGGATAAGCAATCCTCCACCTCCAACAACGCAGGCACCTTCGCCGGCTCACTCACCAGGGCCTGCTCCAGCGCCACCATCGGAGACGCTCTCCCCCAAGCCGAGTGGCATCTATGTATCCACCAAGCCTTCGTCACAGGGCCCATCCAGGGGTAAGTCTGCCCAGGCCATGCAGCAGCCTTACCGGATGAAGGTACCGCATCCCACTTCCTCGCCCGGGGCCACACCAGCCACCACGACTTCAAGCCTCCTCAGATCCAACATGGTGGTGATACCCGTGGAGCAGGCAAACAACTGCAATCCGCACAGTCCCATGACGATTCCAGTGCCGCCCCTGCGAGCGGTGTCCAAGAGCACCTTGCAGAGCTCAGCTGCTGCTTCGCTAGTGCCCACTCCAGCCTCCATAACCGTGCCACCTCTAGCGGGCTTGAGCTTTGCTCCACTACCCTCCACATCCACATCAGCCCAAGGAAACGGAGGAGAGACACCAGTGGGACTCTTGGCCAGCGCCCTGAATGGAATGCCCCAGAGCCAAGAGCCTAGCCTGGTCAGTGAGCCGAATCCCAGCGATCCCATTACCCCGGGCATGGCCACGGCCCTGAGTGAGATGCTACTCCGCTCTGGGCCACCCAAGCTGGTGGCCCGTCCCTGCGGGCCTCTCCAGTCGGATGGCTCCCACATCTATCCCTCGCAGGCAGGACCCGTCTCGCAGAAGCTCAAGGATAACGCGCACAAGATCACGGACTACTTCATCTCGGTTATTGAGGACACGCTCAGTGACATGGCCACCGGGGATCAGAGCGTGCTCCAAGCAAGAATCACTGGTCTGTCCCTCGAGAACGAGCGCCTGAAGCAGCACTACGATCGCCAGCTGGCGGACATGCAGCGCACCAGCGAACTGATGCTGGCCGAGATGAGGAAGACGCTGGAGCTGGAGCAAAAGCGAGTGATCAACGAACTGCGCCAGCAGGCCACCCTGGAGCGGATGCGGGCGGTGGACGAGGCCAAGAAGAAGCAGTGGTGCGCCAACTGCATGCGGGAGGCGCAGTTGTACTGCTGCTGGAACACCTCGTACTGCGACTATCCCTGCCAGCAGATGCACTGGCCCAGGCACTCGACGACCTGCGGTCAGGCTGTGAATGTGCCGCTCTCCACTTCAGCTCCCGCATCCTCCTCGGCTCCTGTTATAGAGCCTGCGCGCCCGAAGCCCAAGCCCGTGACAGCAACGATGGCCACGGCTCCACCACCGCCACCAGCGAATCCACCGATTCCCAGTCCCAGTTCACAGATAAACCGCACGACGGCTCCGGCCTGTCCACCCCCTGCTGCGCCTGTGGCCAGCGGTTCCAAGAAGTGGCCGCCCATGATGAGCTCCCTGATGGGCCAGAGCCAGCCCAGTCCAGAGGCAGCTCTGCTTAAGCTGCCCTCCAGCACTTACCTAAGGCCGGTGGTCAGCACCATCTCAGCCACAGTGACGGCCACACCTACAGTGACTATCAACAGCAGCATCAATCCCATGATGGCGAGCACTTCCTCCTCGTCGATGGCCCACCTCATGTCGAGCCCCATTCAGCGACAGATCATCCCCAAGCCAGCCACGCAGTCCATGCCCGTGCAGCGCTACCAAATACCCGTAAATCGAGGTCAGTCCATGCCCAAAGATCCACTAATGATTGAGCCTCGATTCCAGTTACCCATCACCATAAATCCAAGTCCTGCTGCTCCTTACGGCCTGCAGCAGCCGGCGGCGCCAAAGCCCAAGGGACGCAGGCAGAACAACACCACAATCCGGCAGATAAACAGCAGCAATCAGCTTCAGCAGGGCATGAGGCCCAGCCAGATGAACCAAGTCTACCAGCCATGAATCTTTGACAAAGGAAGCGAGAGCGAAATGAAGGAGGAAGACTGCCTGTGATTCAGGATACATTTTCATTGATATTCCAGAGAAACTCCTTAACTGAAGGTATCTAAGTTCTAAATTCTTTTTTTTAACCCCAAATGGAACGGAGTTGGTATGTTCATTTCTGAAAGACGACGAAGTTTATGTATAAAGTAATATAATCCTACAATAATAGTTTAAGCTAAATTTAAGCTTTTGAAATGTTTTATGTTAGTTTCAACGGCTCTACCTATAACCTAGCCAGGCCGCCTAGCCAGTAAGCACAACGTAAATACCCATAAGATGGACTTTTTGAAAATCATAGCGATAAGTTCATGTCTTGAAGCATTAATGTACATTTCATAATTTTCATTCACTACATTACATACGTTCTATGTATAATTAAGGCAAAGCTAAAAGCGGAACTAAGAACACAATATTACAACTGAATAAATGTCGGCGTTTAATTTAAATTTAAAGAAGGTAAAGCACGTTTTATTTATGCCATCAAAACACAAATTTTCCTAGATAATAGGAATAATGAATAAATGTCTGAGTGTAATTTAAATTTAAAGAAGGTAAAGTACGAATAAATGTCTGCGTTTAATTTAAATGTAAAGAAAGTGTAAACTCCCAGGCTTTTATTTCAAAATAATAACGGCGAATGGCTTTTATTTATATAACTTTTCCTTTTTCTCGACCCGAAACGTGTCGATCGTTCTTTTTGCCAAACCAAAGTGACTGTATATTCTTTTCTTAAAAATCTAGCTTAATTACATGCGTTAGGACTATTATCGATAACATTATACCAACTGGTCACTAATGTGAACGTGATATACAAAATGAGGTGTTTACAAATTTAAAAAAGGTAAAGCACGTTTTATTTATACCATCAAAACACCAACAACTTAGGAAACTAAATAATACAAGCACCTTTGCTCAATCAATGTCCAGCTTCTTGAAGTTTCCCTCAATCCCAAAGAGATCCGAGGCGTTCTTGGCCTTGCCAGGCCTCAGCTTCTCGTTCACCTGGTGACGCGTCTCGAACTCCAGCATTTCCTTGCGATTCTCCAGCAGTTTCTTGTAATAAATCTCTGCGTATAAAATTTATAAGCACTAAACGAAGGAGGTTTTGAGGTAGAACGCACCTTTGGCCAAACTGGTTGGCTCTTGTTGTCCTCCATAGTCCTGGGGCAGCATTTCCTTGGGCACGAACTTGTAGAACTCATTTATATCGCTGTGCATATGCAGGACACTTGTCAGTTCCTTCTTCATAAACGGAGTCATCAAGGCCAGGATCTTGTCCATGAAGGGCACAATATTGATGAAGTGAAAGCCTATCAGTCTGATGGCCGCCGCTTCCTGGAAAATATTTTAACTAGCGCTTTCTTATAAAAAAGTTTATAGAGACCTTACCTGCAGATAGAAGAGAAACTTCTTCATCTGTAGCAGACCAATGCGAGCTATGTGGCCCAAGGAAGTGCCTTTAAGATCGATCACTATCACATGTCCCGGTTGTATCCCATCTTCGTACATCCAGTAGTCGAACACCATGCAGTATCTAAAAGGTACAAGCAAAGGGAGAGTTATCAGAGAGTTTTTCTTTAGGAATAGCAAACTACGAGTACTAGGAGCTGCTGTAAAATATGATATCATTGCCACATCCCCTGAACTACACCCTGCCGCAGCCAGTCAACCTGGACATGTATACCCCATGTACTGGCTTAATTGTTAACTCTTAATTGTCTGCCATTATACAGCAGATTATAATGATCGTTATAAGTCGCAGTATCTCAGTGTGTATCTCTCGGCCTGTATCCGGAATTGCTAAATCCGAGCTGTGCGTGCTTTCGGTTGCATTGAGTTTGAGGCTTTAGTTGGGAACCTTAAATCTCTTCATGCTCCGAATGCCTTGTCATAATCACTCCACAAAATGACGTGCAAATAGCACTCAGCCGACTCGGGTAATAATTGTCAGGCATTAATATTAAACTTGAGCAAGTGTGTTTGCTAATTGTATGCAATATAAACTAACTAACTATTATATGTAGTTTAAGGGGAGGTTATTAAAAAAGTTATAATTTCCCGTCAAGCTAAGAAACAAGATTTTTGGGTTGCATTCTTTTTGTATACAAAAATATTGAAATTATACAAATTAAAAATTATTCGTTCTTAAATGAAGTACATTTTGCACTGTCGTTGAGCATAAAAGTTCTCAAAAACGTAGTAAAAACTTCAATATTAGTATTCGTATTCTTAAAAATTGCACTTGAATTGAGTACAAAACCACCTCTAAGTAAGAACAAATCTTCTCGGTAAAAACTCTCTCTGTCTCTATATTTCCCATAATTACAATTAGTTGTTACATTTTCTTATTAACTATTTTTATTAAAACGAGTGTCTTCATACTCACAATTTCATACAATCAGCATAGTTATAGTTGGAGGCATTCAAGTCATCCAGTTTTCCGATAATCACACGATATCCTTCAGGAGTGGCGCCAGGCAGAGGAACAATAGAGCTATCCATAAAAACATATATTAAATTAATAATAAAATTCGATCTCTGTTAGGTAATTCTAAAGAGGCTGCTTCAACCTACACCGTTTTCATGGCGCGCCTGATTTCCGGTCGCTCGCTGTCGAGATTGACAAAGAACTCATCCAGGTGGGTGCGGGCCGTGAGATTGGTGTCCAGCACCTGCTTGGCCACCTCCATGCTGTAGCGGCACGAGTGGAAGAAGTGCAGCGCCTCGCCCTCGGAGAACCGATCGGAGATGTGCGGCTGGGCATGGATCCATTCCACGAACTTCTGCACCTCCGCACGCTTGATGGCCGGAAACCTCGCGTACTGATCCTCCAAGTCGGCTTCCCGCATTATCAGGAACTACTTTTGATTTTTTTGGCCGGGATTTACTTTTGATTTTTACGCGCAACTTGGCCACTTGGCAGTCGACTCTCGAATGAAATGGAAATGGAAGCTGTTTGCTTTCGCAAGTGAAACTGGTTGGCTGGCTGGCTTCGCGAATTCGGCATGCAATTTCAAGTGCTCAATGGGATCGGGATGGGATCGGGAGTGGAGGTTTTTGGGGGGACAGGGACTGAGACTGAGACTGGCACTGGCACTGGCGTGTGCTGGCTAGCCGAATCGCAGACTTGGCCCCCCGTCCCAGCGCATTTCCCCTGTGGATTTTATTAGGAAAAACTCGCAACTGGCTTTCGATCGGCGCACCGGGAAAAATAGAGAAATTTTCTGAGGTCTTAAAAGTAAATTTAAAAAAATAAGACAGATTATTTAGAACATTTTTTCTTGTAATAAGAAAAAATCAAATTTTATGGTGATATTCTTGATATTATTATGACTTTTACGATATCCTCTTGGTGTCCTAAGTAGACTTAGGACAGTAGACTGTATTGGTATTTATTTTTATTGTTCTAAAAAGTTAGCAAGGTCAGTCATCACAGGAAATTAATTAAATATTTAAATTGTTTTGCCTATACTTTATTTTAAAATGTGAATATTAAATACTTATTGTAAGGAAATCCTAAAAGCTTTATTCACTGTGCATCCGCTGTCTCATTTCACTTCACTTCACTTCCATCAGGCTGCGTGAAAATGCAGTTTTTTGATATTTCTGTTGTTGTTGCTCCCCGCCTGTGCTGGCAAATGGTTATTATTATTATTTTTTCTCTTTAGGATTACATAACATGTGATCAAACGATTGGGCGGCCGATCCATGACGAGAGGCCGAGCCGGGCCCGAGGCCTGTTATTATTATTGGCGCATAGCGTGTGCTCCGGCTTCAGCTCCTTCATCACATCTGAGATCCGAAAATGTGATGCTTGACTGGCGAAAGGAAATTATTTTCCTCAGACTTACATATATAGAGCTAAATAAAGCTTAGAGATATGAGCAAGATGTGGTAAATAGAGGTACATGCGGCGTATACATAATATTTAACGTTTTGATTTTGAATTTATGTATTTTATATTATGTCATTAATTAAGTCTTGAATGGTTTTTATTTATGGATTTATTTACTTTATATTTTGTCATTAATTAAATCTTGATTGGTTTTGATAATAAAACCACAGAACCAGTCCAATAAAACCTTATTAACTTTTAAACGAAAATATATAATGTATGCTGGAGCTCGGCTTTGATTATAAACCAGAGTTTTAGCTTATATAGGTAATAAATATTTATATAAATTGAGCAATAATCACATATATCTCTAGCCTCCTTCAAATAAGATGTCACAATGAATACGAGTTCCTCGGTGGATAATTCCTTGAGTTGCTGCAACTTCTTCGTCTTGGTCTTTATCTGCGGAGTCTAGCTGCCACAGCGGCCTCATTTCCGCGGCAGACACTTGACATTTTGCCAACAGCCCAGACATAGAGCCAACCAGCCAGCCAGCCAGTCAGCCAGCCAGAAAACCAAGCCAGGCCAAGTGAGCCGGGCCAGCAAGTGGACAGCCAACCTGGCTAGCTTTGACTAACCACTGCAAGAAACTCTGAGATCTTGGTGAGTACATACCTCAAGCGAATCCAGTCCAAGGCTGTATATTTTTCCCAGTGTATCTGTGGCATGCTTCGCTCAGTTAAAACAGCCGGTGCGCCACTTTGGCGTGTCTGAAATTCCAAACGGATTAGAAGCCGCGCTCAAAGAGCAAACGCCAAACGGCAAACTGCAAATGTTTGCTGCCAAATGGAAACCAGTTTCTGTGAGCCCCAGGAGGAGCCCCACGGGCAGGTGTCAGCCCCGAGTCTCCTCGCCCCAACCAAGTGCCAATCCGAAATTAATTATCCATCCCAAAATCCGAGACACAATCCAAGGTTTGACCAAAACGTGGGGTCAGGTGCACTCGACAAGTGGGTCAGTCTTGGACATAAGGCAAGGAAAATTAGTATTATTTAATTTAAAGAGTAAAAAAATAAAGAGATTAATATATCTGTTTTTGGGCCTAATTAAATGAAAAGGGTTGAGTTAAGCTTACAAGATAAAGGTTCAATAGTCTAAGGTCTCTCAAAATCTTTTAATATTAATTGCTCTTAATTTTTTGCCCAATTTCTACTGATAATATATTAAAACTTAATTCCTACTAATAAATAATACCTTAAAAACAAAACAAAACTAGAGTTTAACCTTTCTGCGCGTTGTTTTAAAAATATACTCAAGCAGTATAACGAGTTTAGTATAGATTTATACTTTAAAATATCAAATTTATACTCCAAAGTATAATTTTTATACTCTATAGTTTTAATTGTGTATTTTCGAGTATTATTTTTATACGAACCTACATCGAAAATTCGTTAACATATCTGGAATTTAGTGCCTTTCTGTTTGTCGCGTTATTGATTATTCTGAGGTCTTGGTCCAGATTAGTAAAATCTAAATACTTTTGTAGTATCAAACTGATAAACATCTTTTTAAGAAATTTGTAATACTCAAGAGTAAGAATTTATATAAAAATCGTATAGTTTCTATGACGATTCTTTTTTTTGGGTTTAGGAAATTCTTAAGAAGGAAAATGTACTCTGTGAAATCTTTTGTAAGTTTTATAAGTAAATCTTAAATTCTTCGCTTAAGGCCACGCAGCACGAACTTCGGCGATTGACAGGCAATCGTCAATTTTCGCGAATGGTGACCTAAAAACCAAAATCAATCGCAGGAATGCCTGCATGCTAATCCGGGAATCAGGTTTCTTGGCGATGATAATGATCAAGGCGGTGGTGGTGGTGACAACATCGTTTTTTGGCGACGTGCGTTCGTTCTTTTCATGTAGCCGTCACGCACTGAGAGTCCTACCTCGCCTTTTTTTGGCATCAACCTCCAATTCCTCCTCCTCCTCCTCGTTTCCTCGGGGGTTTCTCTTCAGGCCAACTTCAACTCCATTTGGTATTTGTTCTCTGGCCATTTTTCACGCATTTGACTGCATTACTTAACCTCAATTTGGCCGGCGACGTGCATCAACTTGCCACACTCCCATTCCTCCTCCTCCTCCGACTCTGGCTGCAAAACCACTCCCCATTCCCGAAGCCTAACCCACTCCCCACCTGGCTCCCGCCTTCCTGTCTCGTCCAACGGTCGCGTTTCCGTTGGATGCCGGTTGCTCCGTTGAACAAATGAAGTTGTCGCGTCGACTTACAACAATTTGCATATTCCCGGTGCCCCACGGTCACCCGAGATCGGAGAGCGGATCCTGTCCTGACCGAGGCGAGGCGGGTCGAGGCGGTGCGAGGCGGCGAGGTTTTTGTCCATTTCAATTGTCCATCGATCGGGGAGAGATGATTCATGTTTTACAGAGTGAAAAACGTATGAAATAAATTAGAAATAATTATGAAACCATTACTTATTTATTTTATAATATTTCTATAAGATTTGGCAATATTTATATAGGTATTCCCCTATATAAATCTTAGTTTTTTTCCTGCCAAATCCCAGCCACTCTCTTCCCTCAGTGAGTGTACCAACACCTCCTGCTCCCAGAGCTCCTCTAACAATTAAAGAGGGTACTGGGTACTGGGGATTGGGACTGGGGTTGGGTTGAGGTGGTGGCTGGCCACCACGCGTTCGTCGCTTGCCGGCTTGGAAAAAAAAGAGCTCCAATTGTTCTCTGTGGCTGCGGACCCCAAAAAAGTCTCGGGTTCGAGTCTCTGCGAAAAACTCGTTTTGCGCATGCGCGCCTTTTTTGTGTTACTTCTTTTGTATTTTGTATTTCATTTCTTTTCTTTTTTGTGTTATTTTAGCGGTTTTTGTTTTGATTTCTGATTGCTGTTCGAATGGTGTTGCTGCCGCTGCTGCTTTTTGTGTTGCCAAGTTTTATTTACGGTGGCAAGTGTCGCTTGACAAATTGATTTTGATTTGTTTGCTTTTTTTTTTCTGTTCGTGCTTTGTGCTTTTTTTCTGTGTTGGAAGTTAGTTTTTTTTTCCCCCATTTTTTATTAGGGGCTTGGCAACCTTGAATGCCGCATTTTGCCCAGGGAAATATACTCATTATTAATTTGAAAAGGCCATTAAATTGGTTCAGTTCCCAGCCGAAACAGGAAGCTATATCCAGCCAATTATCGCTTCCTTCGAGGCATTCGAATTTCGAATTGGAAATGGAAATCAAATAGCAACAGTTGAATGCACTTTGCGGGGGTGTGGCTTTGGAGGGTGGAATGGGTTGGGTTTGGGAGGGGAGATTACTTACATGGCAGCGGTGGAAACGGGGCATTACACGCTCGTTGGCATCCTGTTTCATGCAACAGCAAGCAACAGGATGCCGCAGCACTAACACTCGAGGGTTGCTCACTTTGGTACACTCGGAGAAATGAGGGTTTAACTATTATTAATCATTTATCAATATTTATATATTTTATATAGAAAATTACAGGTCAAAAAGGCTTACGATTTTGAGTATCACATCACTTTACAGCTTATTATGCAAGAGTTGAGGTTATAGGACTAAAAGGTAAAAATATAAATTTATTTCACTAATTCTTTGTAAATTTCTCTATGTGTTCCCAGCCTTGATTGCCCTTTAAAAAGTTAAGCAAAGTCAGTTACAAGTGAGAATGCCAAACAAAGCCCTTCCATCCAACACCAGCCATCCATCCACTCAGCGATCGCACAAAGGAACAGGGAACACAATGCATTAAGGAATACTCATCAGGAGCAGGAGCAGGGACAAGGGTAACGAATACCAAGCCCCGAACAAAGGAAGATCGTCGTTTCGTCTGCAATCAGTCGTGCGTCAAAGAATCCTTAAGGAAGACTTAAGGAAGACTCGTACACCTGATGACTTTGACTCCGTCTCTGACTGCGACACCTGAATGTTGAATGTTGAAAAATGATACCAGGTGTACCGGTATGAAATGAGCGTTCTTTTGTGAAAATAATTTTTTTTTTAACTTTTGGATCTTTTCCATAGCTTTTAAACGGTCAGAAATTGTTTGTTGTGCAACATTTAACATTTCTGCCATTTGCTTTTGACTCAAAGTGTCATCTCCACCAAATTCGGCGTCTTCAAAATTTTTTGGTGGTTTTCCATGGTCTTCATTTCTCACATAAAAATCATAATTTCTGAACCGTTGAAACCATCTTTTGCTTGTAGCTTCTGATAGAGCATGAACACCATATGCCTCAACAAGCATTCGATGCGACTCTGCAGCATTTTTCTTCAAATGAAAAAAAAAAAATGAATGCTTTCCGCAAATCATCACTTGCTGGTACAAAATTCGACATTTTTAACACGATGAGAAAATATGTTGTTGTCTGTTCAATAACTTGATGTATACTAAATATGACTCACAGATGTCATAGCAAACAAACAAACAAAAAATAAAGGCTCGTTCACAACAAATGTTCCCTATCGAGACATTTGTATCTTGACGCTCACTTCATACCGGTATACCTGGTAATTAGATGGTCTAGCAACCCTCGGAGAGATGGACGTTACGATCCAGAGACAGACTGGTAAACCAGGTAATGGTGGTGGAATCTCAGTGGTTCGGTAGAGTCCTCTTCCTTTTCGTGTTCGCTTTAGTGTGAAGTGATCGTTTGACTAGCTAAATACTGTCATCCCAGGGGTAGGTGCTTCCTTACTGGATTTTTCCTTACACAGAAAGAAAGAGAGATTAATTTTTAAACTTAAAATAAACAAAGAAAGTAAAGATAAAAAAGAAAGACAGAGAGGGATAAGAGTTCTTTTAATAAAGTTTTAAATTAAAATCAATAATATATCGATATAACTTTGATTTATCGAAGAAATTATCTCTATCTGGGATGGACACTTCTTGATAACATTACATTTTCTTTATTTCCTTTCCTTTTTTTTCTGTGTAGGAAAACCTGTAGAAAAGCCACTGCTAGGATATGCAGTAGGAAATGCATTCCACCCCTCGCTGCCAGCTGGACTCGCTTGAGGAGATTGCGACCGTTGCAGGTTTCGTGGCGACGGCGAAGACGAAGATGTGCCGCTCCCTAATTAGTGGCGGGGCAACAGTGCATCGTAAAAATATGCGCATATCAAGAACTCCTATCTGCATAATTATTAATTCAATATTTCCTGCCCGCTCAAGAACCAGACTCGCCTCAGCGAGGGGAAAGGAAGCAAGCACTTGACTTCAAGGACCCAAGCATAAGATATATAATAAGGCGAAGCGAGGAAAGACACTCAACTGCCGGATGGTGGAATCGAATGAGATCAGAAGAGAAAGCACGAGAAAGGAAGTTCTTTAGGGGACTTATGGCAAAAGAAAGTCGCTTGGAACGGAAAGAGGCAAGGCACAAAATCAACAACTGATTTCCTTTAAAGGATTTTTAATCAATGGAATTTCTGTTGAGTAATTATTATTGATAAATGGAATACTTATTTAATGAATCATTTAGTTTATTATCAAATTAATTAATTAATTAATTTAAATAACCAATCTCCATCCATGAAACTCCATTAATGATCTCTCTTTGAAATGAAAGAAGCAAGGCAAAACATAAGCAACCGATTTCCTTTAAAGAATTTTTAATCAAGGAAATTTGTAGTGAGTAATTACGTATAATAAAAGGAATATTTATTTAATTTTTTATTTTACTATCAAAATAATTCATTAGTAAGTTCTTTAATTTAAATAACTAATTTCCAACCAGGGTTCTTTATTTTATTATCAAATTAATTCATGAGTAAGAACTTTAATTTAAATAACTAATTTCCATCCAGGAACAGCCAGGAGCATCCAGGAACTTTTTCATCTTGAACTTATTTTCCCATTCTATCTGGAATTCCTATGGCCTTTCTTGGGAATGCTTTTATGTGGACTTTGCTCACCCATCTGGAACTATTTTCTCTGCCCTCTGAAGAATCAAGGAGAAGTCTGCCCTGCTCTCTCCCTTTTTGATCTTTTCCGGGAGAGACACGCGTGGCAAGCTATATACCATAGACTCTATCTCCTCGGGAGCTCTCCTCCAGCTGCGAGTGGGGCAGCCATCCATTAACATTGTAGCGTTTTACGCTTTCGCCTCGTCTGGCTCTGGCTCTGGCTCTGGCTCTGGGAGATAGAGGGACACACACAGATAGAGCTGGCTGGAGAATGGAATGGGGATGTAATGGGAAATTGAATCTGTTCTCTGGGGTTCACTGAACCGCTGGCCTGGCTCTGGGTCCCGGATCAGGGGGTAAACATCCAGCGAGGATGATAAATTATGGGACATGCAACTGGCACTGGCACTAGCACTCCCCCGATCCAGCTTGGATTGGTGTTTGAAAAATCTCTTAATCGCATAATTCCAAAGGCATCCATCCCAGCCGGACATCCATGGGGGGATTGGGAGATGTGAGAGCTTAAAAAGACATGTGCTGGCAATTATGACTCGGCTGACCTACATCCCGCGGAGTACAAGTTCCTGATCGGAGTTGAACTCTGGAGAAACGAAAAATAATTAATTTTCTTTCTGGTTTTTGAAATGTACTATAATATTTAATAAACCTTTTAGGATACCTGCCTTTATTTATGAGTGTTTTACAGCCACTTTTTAGTGCTACAGCGATAGAGTTTTTCCCAGGAAAATAAGGAGGAAGGCACACCGGCACCTGTGGCCAAGAAAAACGCCATAACTTCTTAAAGACAGACCCGACTTTGCATAATTTCCACTAAAATGGCACCCCAGATCTTTCAGACTGATATGGCATGATCTAGGGTTCCAAATTAAGCGCTGCAAGCGCACTCAAGCAATGCAATTTTCATTACTTTTCCTCTCACCCTCCCCCGAGGCCGTGGAAAACGCACGTGCAGAAGGCCAAGACGATTTTCTTAGGCTTACCCTCCCCTGCTGGCCTGCTGGGGGATCTTTGCCAGATGATGAGCACCCATCCGCATTCCGGACTCCTGAGCAACCCTCATGTGGCCGGAGCGCGCTCCTTGGACATGGCTGAAGGATCCGATCCGAGTCCCACATAATATTTGCATCTCATTTCCGGACACTTGGGCGCGGCCGCGGCGAGGGTCAGCTCTTAGGTCCTCGGGGGTGGGAGAGCGTTTGACAATTGCCTTCGGGAGCGGGGACACGGAAGTGGATGTGGAAACGGGACAAAGGCGAGCGGAAATGCCTTCACATGACTGCCAGGGGTGAATAATTACAATTATGTTTTGTCTGTGTGGGTTTCGGGGGAGGCTCTCGCCGATTGCCCAAAGATCCCTATTGGGAAAATCTCAAAAACAAAGCTTAGGCAGCCTTTTGTTAGAAATTATAAAAAAAATATTAGGATGCACATGAAAAAATCTATAAGGGAATATGTATTTTTGAAGTCTTTATCTTTAGTTCTGTTCACTCAAAATAATTAATATCTTTTTTTTTATATTTTTAAAAAGAAAATGAAATCTAGGTATAAAAAACACAGCCAAAAATATTGCATGTTTTTTTAGCTTGAAGTGTTTATATCTTCATTAATAGAGCTCTGACCATTAAGAGCCGTATGTTGTCGGAAAGGTGTTTACATTGGGTTTTGGATTGTACTAATTTGAAATATGTTGGACTTACGGTTTTCAAGATTTTTAGCGTAGAAGAAAAAATCTGGTTTTTCGCAATATCTTCAAAGCGGTTCTTTGGAAATTTTTTTTTAATGAGTTCAACGAGTTCAGCGTCTCAAAATTAAGCGGAAAAAGTGGGTTTAAACGTTTATATAAAAAAAAATATAAATTTGTAAACTAGTGTAATCTGAAAACAACAAACCCAAGAAACTAATAGAATTAAACAATAAAAAATTGAATACAAATATGTATGCTCTTAATAATAGAATCATTAATCATTGAGAAAAGGTAGAGATTTACTAATAAATACATAAAAAATATAAAAAATAAACCAATTTATATTTAATCCTTTCTAGTTTCAAAGTTTTAAAATTATTTTTTACATATTTTCCCCCCCTGATAGGGCTCTGAATTAGATAGAGAAAAAAACGAAATCAAAATAGGTTTATGGCAATTTTCACATGGAATTTAAATGAGCTCTCCTAGGCAAGGGCGTTACGCTGACTTATTCACGATCCCCCGATGCGGTGCACTATGCGTGAACCTGTTACAGTAAAACCCACAACTCACCTCCATCCCACATCCCAACCCCTCTGGGATTTGACATTTTCCCATGATTCGTCACTCTCAGAGGTGCTGGCTTTGGGCTTTTCGAGCCTGTTGCATAATTTGTCAAGTGATTTTATTGGTTTGGTTCATGATTTTAATGAGAGACTGTACTGTAAGCATATCAATGAGATGATGTGAAGGTAAAGGGGATTTTAGAGTTTAATTAAATGTAAAAAAATAAATACAGAATGTAGAAAAAAAGATTAAATTGAGGAATATCATCTAAGAACTTGGAACTTTTAAAAAGGAATACTATTAATTAATATCATACTATAATATTATTAATAATAGTAACAGATTTTCTGTTAGCCCTGATTCCTGATCACCTTATAATTGCTCTTCTTCCTCCTCCCTTGAGGACTTTTGATGTGAACTCTTGGCTAGAGAAAGCCTTCTCTGCGAAGGCCATTAATCATATTATAGGAATCCCGCACAGAGTGCGTCTATGTCTATCCCTTTTGGCCACAATTAGAAAGTCAATGACCCTCGAAACCGAGAAATCCAAGAATCTCCAACACTCTCTGGACATTTTCGGCAAGAGATCGCCTCATTATTAATCCTCAGCGGCAGAAGAAACCATCATAGATACTAGCCGGTGGAATGCCGAGGAGAGAGAGCTGGAGAGACGGGTTCGGGCCTGGGTTCGGGTTCCCATTCCCATTCCCAGTCCCAGCATTTTGTAGGGTTAAAACCCACGAGCGTTTTTTGTGTGTCTGTGTGTGTGTCTCTTCTTTCTTTTTGGGCAATCATCAGACAATAGAAAGCTAGGCGAACCACCAGCAGCAGCGGCAGCAGCAGCAGAAGAAAAGGCAACCCAGTCAGGAAGAACAGCGCCGAAGAAGGGGCCCTGAAAGAGAGGGTATCAGTCCGTTTTTCGGTCGTTGAACTGGACGGGCTGAGCGGGCGAAGCGGGGGGCGTCCGTCGAGATCGAGTCTCGAGTCGTAACAGTAAACAGTAAAAAACGCTTCAAATGCGTACGGCTCTGGAGTCCGAGTTCCGAGCTTGGACTCAGACGTGGACGTGGACCTCTGAGCGGACGATGGGCTTTCTTTCGGGGGCGCAGTTTTTGTTATTGTTAAGGCCGCAACCTGTGGGAACACTGGCCGAAAAGACGCTAAATTTAGGAAATTAAATATAAATAAATTACCCCAACAAACTATAAAAGTAATTTCTTATAAAGAAGCTCTAAAGAAAAATTTAAATTCCTTAAATATTGCTATATGTATATGCATGCATAAGGATAAAACCATTTCAATTCAAGAATATTTGTACTTAATTTTGGTGTGAGTACTTTTGTATTCATTTTGAGTTGTTTTGGTCTCAAAATAAGAAAAAAAAAAAAAACTTCATCTTATAATTTTTAAAAAATTCGTACTATAAATGAGAATAGTACAAATTTGAGTACGCGGATTCTCAATTTCAGGATCCCATATTCACTTTGAGTTTATTTGATCTCAAAATAAGGAAAAAAAAAAACTAAATCTTAGAATTTTTAAAAAATTCGTACTCAAAATAAGAATATTACGAATTTGAGTACGCGGATTCTCAATTTCCGGATCCCATAATTCTCTCTGTGCATGTATGTATATGAATAGCTAAAGGCTTAGCTTATTGAGTCCATATAACTTTCCTTTCTTCGAGGCTAATTTTGTTCAGTGTAAACCTGGAATCGGTGCCCTGAAATCTGAGACGCGTTTAGGACTTTGGCCCAGAGCTACGCCCGCAACTTGACGGTTATTTACGAACCTGTTGCACTGGCTGCAGGCACTTCGATGGGGGTTTGTGTTTATACCTTAAATTGGGAGGTGTTTCGGGTGGTTGGGGGGCAGGCACACGCCCAAAGCCCATAGCTGAAGCCCCAGCCAAAGGCCTCAAAAAAAGCGTCGTCCGTTTGGCAGCCGGGGCGCACCTGACACTTTGTCCAAAAGTGGAAAGTAAACTTTACATGGACGGCAATTTACATGCGCCGCCAGGTCCGCGCCAGCCGCCCCTTTCTACCCTTTTTTCAGGGGCGGAACAAGAAAGCTTTTCGTAAGAAGACAGCTTAAGATATTATTAGTTATTAATTTAAAAAAAGAATAATAATTTCTAGTTTTCTCAAATTTATTTTAAATAATAGCAGGAAGGAAAAATATTAGCAAGATATTCAGTATCTGCGTAATATTATTAAAATATTTTTTTAACCACCCAAAACCCCCCCCTCGAGTTCGCTCCTGCCTCCTCCATATCCCCATTTTTCACCATAATTCCCTTTCGTGTGTCCCCCCTTCTCCTTCTCCTTCTTTCTCTTTATGTTGAAAGCGTCGCGCATTTTTATTTTTTTATTTATTTTTATGATACCCGTTGATTTGAAAGAAAACCCTTTCTCTCCCGCTCTTGGGCCATTAAGTTGAGGCTGAAGAGAAAATAAAAATAAAAGAGTGTCTCTCGGATTTCTCTCCTGCGCACGCTGCATTCTTGGCCTGGGATTGCGTAAAGGTACCGTTAGCCCCGCGGATCGTTATACCTGTGTAAATGTAAAGTATGTAAATGGAAGCGTGGGACATGTGGGCCGCCACCGCCAACCCAGTCGTTGGGTTAACGTTAACCCATTCATTGTCTCCTCTGGTCGATGCACTGGCAAAAATATGTGTTCCTTTTAGAAGATGTATAATAAAGAAAACCTTACAAATAAAACTATTCCTTTGTCAGTGCTTGAAAAAAATACTCGTAATAATATGTGTTCCTTTGAAAAATATATAAATAAATATTTTTGAAAGATATAAAATACAGAAAACCTTGCAAATAAAACTATTTCCTTGCCAGTGCTGAAAAAAGTATATTTTCCTTTAAGGAAATGATCAAAAGATAGACCTAGAATATTTTAGGAAAAAGTATCATTCATATTAATTGATATAAAGGCTGTTATTAAGTACAGAAATACTGTAATTGAGTACAGAAATACTGTTTTTGAGCACAGTTTACAGTTTAAGATAGAGTAAACCTAAAATAGATTAAAATAAAAAAATATTTATGTTATTTTTAAGGAGGGCTGAAAAAGTTCCTTTTTAATTTATTGATTTTTAATTGATTTTTAATGATATTGATTTTCTTTTTGTTTGAATTATAATATTTTGAGAACAATTAGGTAAGGATAGGATAGGATTTTATAAATATAATCAATACGAGTATCTATATATTTTATTAAATAAAAGAAAGTGTATATATTTCTTCAAGTGCTCTTTGCTGTTGTTGATCAACCGCCGCCGTTGAAGTGGCTTTGATTTTGGCCCAGTTGAAGAGGCACAGCATCCGCTAGAGTTCCTCATTTGGCTTTTAGGTGCGCATCCGCCTTCGTATTGTGGCTTGGATTCGGATTCGTGCTGGGACTCGGATTCAGACTCGGATTCGGCTTTGGACCAACCTCGACTCCATCAACTAGTTTTCCGAAGCTGCTGCTAGCTTGATCGCTGGCATAGATGCGTCTATGCTGCTGCCAGAGAAGAAGAACGTCTCGCTGTCTTCTCCTTTGTCTGGTTTCCCACTCATTTGCTTAATTTCAATTTCGTTTCGTTTGCCATTTGTGGCACAATGACCATGAACGGCTCTTTTTCGACTAAGTCTGGTGTCTCTGGCCGTTTGTGCGGAGGATGTAACTGTTCGTTCGTAATAGATACAACGCCAGATATCGGAATTCGGGGCTGGGCCTTCGATATATCCCCTGCCTACATGACATCAGCGAGGAGACAACGCCCTTTGACGATCGATCGATCGTCGCTTTCCCCGAAAGCACTTGCCTCAGACTGAGCTTTTTCTCCTGAGTGACTCACCTCATAACTGCAGTTGTACCTGCCAAGTTGGGGGAAACACAGGGAATACAGGTTGTACTTCTGTAAGTGGGACCCAGTAGGGCGACAAAAAATTAATTTATAATTTTATGCAAGTTTTATTCTAATAAATAATTTTAAAATGAATTTAATAAGAGACAAAATATGTTTAAACTGACGGAAATACAATCCCCAGAAAATACTTGAAGGCGAAAGCTCCCAAGAACTAATATTGAAATTATATTAAGTAAGAAAAAAGGAATCTATGTTCATACTTTGTTATCACTAGTTCACTATGTTGGAATAATATCAACAAATCAAAACAAATATCTATTCTATGGGATAATTATTATTATTAATTAATTGATTGTATTTATGAAATCCTATCCTAACCTTACCCATTTTGGTCTCAAAATATTAAAATTCAAAGAAAGGAAAAAAACCTATATCATTAAAAATCGATTAAGAATCAATAAATTATAAAGGAACTTTGTAAGCCCTCCTTATAAATAACATAAATATTTTTTTAATCTAATCTATTTTTGGATTACTGTATCTAAAACTGTAAACTGTGCTCAATAACAATATATTTGTGCTCAATAACAGTATTTCTGTGCTCAATAATAGTATTACTGTGCTTAATAACAGTATTTCTGTGCTCAATAATAAATTAAAAAGGAACTTTTTTAGCCCTCCTTAAAAATAAAATAAATATTATTTGAAAACTAATCTATTTTTGGATTACTGTATCTAAAACTTAAAACTGTGCTCAAAAACAGTAGTTTTGTGCTCAATACCAGTATTTCCGTGCTCAATAACAGTATTTCTGTACTCAATAACAGTATTTCTGTGCCCAATAACAGTATTTCTGTCCCATAATTGCCTTTAAGGACGTTCGACTGTAGCGATAAAGCTTTTTCCCTGGAGAGCAGCAGAGAAGGAAGGAACTTTTGGCTGAGCTCGTGGCAATTGAGACCGCTCGCTCCGCGGCTCCGCGCTTGACACATTGCATTTCATTAACCAATTAACATAATTAGTGTTCATCAATCAATTAATAATTCCGCTCAGTGCTGTGCTGGGTGGAGCAGGGGAGCTCCCCCGCTCAGCGCTCCGTTTTGAGAGCGGAATCGGAATCGGAATCCGCAGGCATAAATCAAAAGTCGAAGAAATACACTTGTTGCGCCCAGGCGGCGGCAGAGGCAGCGACGTCGACGGCGACGTCGGCAACAACAACCCCAATGGAAACGACAAAAAAAAAAATCCCACGTCAAAACAATAACAATCCCTGCTCTCCAACTCTCCACTGAGCTGAGCTTTCCGCTTACAGTGGAGACTTGCTCTCTGGCGCTCAGATTTCTCGCTCTCCTTGGGGCTCTATGTGGCAGTGTGTGGGTAAGCGAGAGAGCGGGAGCCGAGCCCCAAATGATCGCAGCTGGAGAGCCAGAGAGAGAGAGAGCTAGCGAGAGCAAGAGGGCCCCACAGCCTGGCCGTGTGTGTGTGCGTGTGGAGCGATGTTGTGAGGAAAAGGGTTCTTGAACTTAAAAGGGGTCAAAACATAAAATGAAACTCGAAATGCCTTGGCACATAGACAAACCGCGCTCTCCGCGCTCGTGTGTGTCCGTTTCTCGCCTGTCTAGGCTGCTGTGTGTGTGTTAGTGTGTGTGTGTATCTGTGTGAGTGCCTGTTGGTCGTTATGCTGCCGCAGCGCTGCTCTGCCGCTGCGCTGCCCTCGCCATTTCCTCCGTTCGCCTTGCTTGTCTCTTTGTCTATTTCGTTTTCTATTTGATTTCTACCTGTTGTTGTTTTGGCTCTAAGCCTGCTCCCCTTTTACAGCAACCGAGAGCTCCAACAACAACCCCTCCGTACCCTCTGGGCCCCTCTCGGCCCACGGCAATTCTGCCCACAAGGCGACCTCCCTTGGCGGCACGCACTCGCCTCATGCGCACACTTAGCGAAAACTTCTTAGTTGAGGATCAGGGAATAATAATTATAGTATTATAAAATTAATACTAAATATAGTATTAAAACTAATACTAATTATAGTATTAAAAAATGGCATTTAACTTTAAAGCCAAAATTTGGATATCGACTTTAAAGGATTTTTGTAACATTTCCCATTGGAAAAAAGCTATAATTTATTATTAACCATCTTGAAAATAAAGTACTTCATCAATTTAAAGGAAAACATAAGAAATAATGTTTATTGATCCCTTTTCCGTAGTTTCCGTAAGCCAAGAAATATAAATTTTCAACTTTTACCTTCTGCTAATAGTATTTTCCTTTTGTTAATAATGGAATAATATTTTCTGATTTGATATTTTGTAAATGATTAATTTTTTAATAAAAAAAGTATTCATTATCCTCCAATAACTATTTTTTTAAAGCTGAGCGTTTCTAGAGGCTTTGAAAATTCCTATTGTATAAGTTTTGAAATTCTGAAATTTCAATTAATCAAATAGAAAAGTTTTTCTATATAAACAAGGTTTTTTTTTCAGGTAATGGTATTTTGTTGAAGGCTTTAAATAAATATCCTTCTCTTCAGGGTCCTCTTCAGGTGTCTTACCTAAACTTACCATTAAAAGGGTAAAATCATAAATACATTAAGAATTTAGATAATAAATATCATAGCCAGTTCTTTCCTATGTATATTTTTAAGTATTATTCATTTAGATATTCCCTTGACATTTCTTCAAATGAATCTTAATGAAAATTTAAAAAAATATATTTAAAATATATAAAATTATATACAAAAAATATTTAAAAAGGCTGAGAAATATATTAATAATTCCCAATTGCTCACCGTGCTGGTGCGTTAGGCTTAGCTGGAATTTAGGTTCCTCCTGTCCCTGGCCTGAAGCCTGAAACTTTTCGTGTTTATCACTTTTTCTCGTAAACACACGGCGGCTTTTGGGCTCAAGTCACGGCTATTTTTAGCTGGGATATGCGTAGGATCGGATCGTATCGGATCCGTGTTGACCGAAAATTGGGATTGGGATTGCTGGGGAACGGGGTCATCGTTTCGGCCATCGAACAGGAGTCGTGGCCGCTCATCGCCGTGAACCATTTGTGTAAACAATATTATTTATGACGCTACCCTATTCGGATCCCTGGCGGGAACCCCCTCCCGACCTCGGATTTTATTATATTTTTTTTTGTACTTATTGCTATTTACAATACCATTCTCGGGGCTTCGACTCCTTGGCCGTTCCTCTTTGGCAGCGATTCCTTACCTTTTCACGCTCCGCTGCTCCGTTCCGTTTCTATCCTCTTCTGCTTCTCGTATCTGTGTGTCTTCTGTGTGTGCTCTTGTGTGTGTGTGTGTGCGTTTCAATCTCGATTGTCAATCTAGAAAAGTTAGAAAAGATGTTTGCCTTTGGCCTGGAACAGGAACGAGAATGGGAATACGAGTGCCAGTGCGAGCGGAGAAGAATGGAGGAAGAATGGGAACGCGGCGAACGGTCAGCGACCTCGCCCGGCGATTACACGTGTTGTAAATTAGTTTAGGACTCGGGGACTCTCTGATTCTTCCATTTTTTGAGGAATATTAATGCTCTGTTTGCCAGCCAAAGACTCCACAAAGTTTGTCCAGCTCTGAAGAGCATGTGACCTTAGTCCCTGCTCCCTGGAAATGAGCGATTGGTTGGGATTGGATTTCCTAAAGAGGGATTTCTCCCCTAACACATCGATAATCCCAAGGAATATCTTGACTAAACAAACTTATATTTTTCTCTTTATTAATTGCTGTACAGGAAAGAAAAATAAACGGTGTTTCACACGTGGAGAAAGTCAAATAGAAAAGTGTAACTCTCAGAGACTTCCTAGGGAAAGTGATAGCCAGGGTTACCGTCTTAATTATACTTAATGTAGCTAAAACCTGGATAAAACTTATTATTATTTTAATTATTTATAATGTAAATTCATAAAAACCTATATTTAACTAAGAAAAAATAAATAAATAAATGTATTTCTTTTAAAATAAATACACAAAAAGAATTATGGCATCCGGGAATTGAGAATCCGCGTTCTCAAATCCGTACTATTCTCATTTTGAGAACGGATTTTTAAATAAAATTTAGTTTAAGTTTTTTTTTCTTACTAAGAGACCAACAAAAAATCAAAATGATTACAAAAGTACTCACACCAAAATTGAGTACAAATATTCTTGATTTGAAATGGTTTTATGTCTAAATTGAGTACTTCTGTACTCAAGTTTAAAGAGAAAGGGTGAGAGGGGAAGAGTGGCAAAGTCCCTCTCCTCTCCCGTTTCTCTTGCAAAAATCTTTTAACACAAAAAAATATATTTAATTATAATAATCCTATAGAACTTATAAAAATAAATAATTATTCAATAACCATACAAAAATCCCTATAAATAACCATAGAAAAGGGACAGCTCTACAAATAACATAATAAATAAGTCCAATCAAAAGCCTACAGTTTACTCTTCTTCCTGTCACAATGATAAAACCCATTGGAACCCCTCTCAGTCTCGGCACATACAATGTTTTCCCCATTAATTGATGTACAGGAAAAATGACTTTTCACACAGGGAAAAGACACAGTACAAAAGACGTTATCTGTGGGATACAAAGAGGCAGCCAGAAACCACCTGATGATGACTGCAAGGGATCGCAGCTTTGGGCGAGGAAAATTCCAACAAAAGATTTCTAAATTATCGAAAGAGAGAGAGACCTGGGATTTTGGTATCGGCTTTGGGGAGGATCAATTGTGATCTCACGACGTCAAGCTGCGATCTTGGCAGTGCCACCACCTGATGATCCAACTGAGATATATAGATATATCCAATCCACACGAGCAACAACAATTTCACACCTCGGCACACCACCGTTAGGAAGGGCGTGGCAGCAGCTAATCTCTGCCGAGGACTCCGACGACAACCGGTTCCCCGTGGAGAGATACTTTCTAGGCTTGCGACTGACTTGTGATTACTAAATTAGCACTCTCCTGATTGTCTCGGGGCCCCCGTCCAGAATTTCTAATTGCCGTTGCCGTCGGGGCTGTAAAAAAAACGCAGACTTGGAACCAAGAAATTCCTTTTTAATTAGCGTCCCATGCGAACGTCATCATCCCAGGCACCCAGAATGGGCGAGAAACTCCAGCTTCCAGCTCCCAGGTCTCAGCCTCCAACTCCCAGCCTCCAACTTCCAGCTCTCCGATCACCTGCAACTGTCCCAAAAATTGTGTTGCGTCATAATCACCGTCTGGTGGGAACTTCCGCAGCACAATCACAATCAACGGCAACGCCAAATGGCAGCTACCGTCAAACAGCTTCTAATGCCAAGCGATTACACTCTGAAAAATTTGAATTTGACTTTAAAAAAAATGTAAAAAAAAGTTTGAGTCAATACTAGAAATTATTAAAGAAAAAATGGTTTTCCTTATCCCTTAATAACGCTTTAATAGATTTTACATTGTTACATTTTAATACAATTTTCTTTTAAGAAAATTAATTAGGTTACAACCTATATTTTTGATATAAAAGCACTTAAGGGCCATCAAAGTTTGGATTTTAAAAATTAATATAATGTAATAGATTAAATTCTCATTGGATATTTATAAAAAATCATTTTTTGTATTTATTTAAAATTAGTTTTAGCCTAGATTTATTAAACGCTATTACATTTCCTGGAAAAATAAATAATTAAAAGCCTGTTACTTTTGTTTCATTAAAATTCTCAATCTAATATATAAAGAAAAGTTTTAAAGTAAAAGGAAAATATATATTTAACTTTTAAACAGTTCGTAAACAAAAGTTAAAGTCAATACTAGAAATTATAGCTGAAGAAAAGGCTTTATTTATCCCTTAATAACGCTTTTATAGATTTTACATTGTTAAGTTTTAATACAATTTTCTTTTTAGAAAATAATTGAGGTTACAACATAAATTCTTGATATACATAGAAGCACTTAAAGGCCAACATAGTTTGTATTTAAAAAATTAATACAATGTGAAATAGATTAAAATCTTATTGGATTTCCTTAAAAAACATTTATTGTATTTATTTAAACTTAATTTAAGCCTAGTTTCATTTCATTTCCTGGAAAAATAAATAATTAAAAGCCTGTAAGTCTTGTTTCATAAAAATTTTCAATCTAAAAATCTAAAGAAATTCTTTATAGATTCTCCTATAACCTTTATTTATAAATCTTCATCTTTAATACAATCAATTTATATTCCAGTGTAACTTGGCTAATGACACTCTGGGCCAGCTGTGGGGAGCTAGCCCTTTTTGGGCCCTCAAATCCGGAAATGTCGCCATCTCTGTGTTCCCTTTCCCCCTTCGAATCGGATGTGACAGAGCATTTTGGGCCTGCCTCTCCTCCTCCTCCTCCCGACTTGGACGTCCGTGTGAACCAAGTTAGTTGCGTGTGTATCCGTGTGTCCGGTAGCCAGGATCCGTGAGATCCGTGAAATTAGCGTGAAACGACGAAATGGTTGCCCTGGCGATCTGCTTCCCACAGCCTTCGGTGTGTTGCATAATTTTCACGCTCCTTGGGCGCCGCAACCCCCGACTAACAAGGACCCGATAACACCTGTAGCTGAGTCCTGACCCTAATCGAAGGCGGCCAACTTGTTGGTCAGCAGCAACTTTCACCCTCCCTCGAAAATTCCCGAAAAATAATTCGAAAAGCCTGCAATCACAGGGCTCTGGCTCAACTGGTTTCGAACAAATATTTCCCATGATCTGTGGCATGAAGTGAGGGAAGGGGAAAACACATTTAAAATTAAATTTTTATTTTGATTTCATCGCCTGCGGCTGCCCCGCGACTTAATGGCCCTTGACTTTCGGTCCTGTCGGTTATCCTTTCGCTTCGAACTCTTTCACATGGAATTGCTCTTGCTCGTTACTCCATTCTCCCACGTTCCTTGAGACAGGATCAAAATCCCAGCCTTACTTTGAGTTACATTTTTGATATTTTGTGTATCCTGCAGAGCTCCGAGGGTTGATGCGCTCGAAGATCCTTCGGGATCCTCTTCAAATAGACATAGACGTTGACATAAACACCTGGCCAGGCGGGGGATTACAGGCAAATAATAAGATAATGTTTGAGTAACGACTGTACTCTGCCACAGGACCTGGCTGTAATTACAGCAGAGATCTGGCGGGGATTGTTGGAAATTACAGCGAGACACGAAACGAGTCCCCGCCTGGTACCCCCCCGTTGGAAGAAGAATGAGGAATGAGGATCGAGGACAGGATTGGAGACCGAGGACAAAGCCAGCTCTTTGTCTGCCTCCCCGATATTTACTGAAAGCAAAGAAAACAGCAACAGAGAAGCCGAAAAAAGACCCAAAGAATTGGAAATGAGAATAACAAGGGGATGGAGCTGGAGATGGGCATGGGGATGGAGATGGAGAGGTGCGCAAACAGCGTATCCTGTACCCTTGCACAGACGTTGACTTTCATTATCTGTTGCGCCACTTTAGGCCACTCAGCCCAGGGACGGCTGGGGGAGAGCAGAGCTTCGCCGAGAAAGAAGAAGGGGTTTCGAACAGGGTGCACTGTTAAAAAAAATGGTAGAATATTAGGGAAAGGAATTATGAAGAATTTTTTGGGGGACAATTATCATTTAAAGAGTTCCGTGAGGTGATAGCAAGTTTGGGTTATGTAGCTAATTCAGACCTTAGTTCAGATCTTAGCAGAGTCTTCATCAGTACCTTGTTTGTAGCTGTAACCCCTTGGGAATTTTAACGCAATGCAAGCGGTAAAGGAATCTTCTGTGCCCTGGAATTTGTAACTAATTAATATATATTTTAATAAATAAATAAAATAACAAGTATTATGTTACCATTTAGCATTTAACGATTCGCATTTTATGTTAAGATTTCGCCAAGATTAATAAAATGGCTATTAAGTAACAAGGAACACTACGGTCACACTACATAAAAAATTAAAACTAAGGAGAAATCGATGAAATAAATAATAATCTACATTTAAACCAAGATAACAATTTTGAAAGTTTTTAAATATACTTAATTATGATCTGGTAATTTTTGAAGGATCTTGATTTACTATAAAAATATGAACTTCCATTAATAAAATTATTAATATAAAAATAACATTTTACTTGAACAGATTTTTTTTCTAGTTCTTAATAGCCCCGAATTATTTCCGGCTATTTTTTGTTAGCTTTTAGCTTTTAACCCCCTATTTTTCTCTGTGCAAAATGCCCTGGCATGCATATGAAATCTCAAGCACTTGGCGTGGCGGGAGAGGGAGCAGGCAGTTGAATGAAGGGCGAATTAAGCAGGGAGTCCAAAACAGGGAGTACACAGAGCAGGGATCAGGGAGTAGGGAGTAGGGTACAGGGAGCAGGGAGTAGAGAGGCGGGTACAGGGAGCAGGGATCTGCTACCCGAACGAGGACGTGCTGCCTGGGCACAATTGGTCCGCCACAGGGTGCAGTCACTGCGATCTGTGGGATGTGGGATGGGATCGCGACTGGCAGTGGGACTTCGAGGATCGCTGTCAGAGTCAGAGTCGGAGTCGGAGTCCCAGAGTTTCGGAGTCAGCCGTGTGTATCCAGCGAGGAGGAAATGCCGCCAAGGGGGGGAATCTCGGGGACTTGAAGTTATTTATTCTCTGGCGTTTCTCTCCTCGCACACACAGATGTGTGTGTGATCGTGTCAGAGGATACTTTTATGGCCAGCTCCACCCCTCGTTGCCCTCTTTTGATTTGCATTCCAATGTGTGTGCAGTGCGCGGGCCCAACCCAGAAAGAAACGCAACTCGAAAGAGAAAAAGCAACAATAAATGCGATCCCTTTTCGCTTCGCTTCGGGGGCTTAGAGGGTGCAAAGATAAAGGAGAGAGATTCGAGGAGAATCCGAGGAGATTCGGGGAGAATCGGCAGGAGAAAGAGCGGTAATTGTAACGTGCGAATTGCAAGCAGGGGAAATATTTTCAATTTGCTAAATAATATGTCATCCGACCAGCGACGGAGCGATGATCAATCCTGCGAAACGGGAGTTGAATTTTTGATGGCCTTTCTTTTTTCTTTTTTCTTTATTTTTATTTTAATTTGCATACAGTAAGTTTCGGTGACATAGGGCTTTTAAAGGGGATCGGGAAGATTAAGAGAAATTTGAAGATATAAAAAGGTAAAGTATCTCCAAGGATTATCAAAAGATTAAGAAGCTTTTATTGCGAAAATTATGCGGTAATTAGATTATATTTATTAAGCAAAATTATTCGGTAAATAAATTATATTTATTTATTATTATAGCTATTTTTCCTTATAAAAATATATATATCTTAAGTATTTTAACTAAATAAACTGTTAAGCTGTGACAATATTTAAAACATAGTCCCCTCTTAAAAAATAAAGTATCTCAAAGGATTAACAGATATTAACAAGCTTTTAGTGCTGATATTATGTGATAAATAAATTCGATTTATTTGTTTATGATTATATGATTAAATATTTTGTTATTTCAGCTATTTTTCAACATAAACTTTCTTAGATTTCTAAGAATTTCTAACTAAATTAACCCCTCCTAAATTCCTCTCCTGAACCTCTCTGATTTATTTTCAATTGAACTCAATTCCTTAAATCAATGAATTCCCTTTTTTCTGTATTTCCTTTTTGGGGGTTGAGATACATCCCCCAACTCCTAAGCACTCACTCCCTTATCGCCTGATCGCCTGGTGGCAACATATTTCCTTTGAAATATCTGACCAGCGGCGTCATTAACCCTTCGCCCAGTTTCCTGATACATAAAACATTATTTTCTGGACGAATTTCTTGTGGGAAAGCCATAAAAACGTTTGTTTTCTTCGCTTTTTGATTGCATTTTATTACCAACCCGGCTCCTTGTGTTCCCCGAACGTCTGAGATTCAGGAGCCGAGATACTCGACGGCCTTTTTAATGGCTTTGACTTGCCTCTTGACCTGGATGTGCAACAGATGACCACCGGAGTGGCTCTGACCAAGGATCCCTGAGTTCGAGAGAGTGTTTTCTGGGAAGAAACGCAGTTCCTGCCTTCCGTCAATGTCAACGACTCTCAAGCCATTTGAATGCCGCATGTTTACGACTTTTTGTCGCATTTCATTTCACTCCAGTTCATCCGAGTTAATTTCGCAAGCCAAGACGACGGACGACCAGACATGGCCACGACAAGAAATCCTTTCCGAGAAACATAAGGCAGTGGAACCTAAGCGAACATGAAATCCATTTGTACAACATGCTCTTGGCTCTCGCAATTCGAGGCCAAAACAGGGGGGCCAGGCCACCAGTATAACCAAGTGCAGGTCCGAGCTCCAAGTCCAAGTCCTCTCTGGTTCTCTGCCATGGCATGTATCGCATGGAGTGTGTGGAGTGGAGTGCCTGGCCTCTGCCTACCAAAGTCAGCCAAGCAGCTAGAAGATCCATCCACCGATCCAGCGATCCACCCATCCCAGGCCCAGCCATTCATCCATCTCCGCGTCTATATCTATGTCTATTCCCCACAGCTGGAAAGCGGAGGAAGGCTCTCGTGTCTGTGCTCGCGGGTTGAATGAACCAAAAGAGAGCAACTGTTGCTGCACTGGAAGAAAGTATGAGTTTATACACACATTTTTTAATAATAATAATATTTAATATAATAATTATAATATTATTTCTTAAAGAAGTGAGTTATGACTGTTGGTTACTTTATATTCGGGCTATTATGTGTGCCTTGATCATTATCAACAGTCTACAAATTTAGCCGTTCAGTGTGTCCGTTTGTCCGCTTGTCCGTTAGCAAGTCTGTCCGTAAATTCCTTTCTAAGCTAAAAAGTTGTAGAATTATGAGAATGAAACTTAACCCATAGACTCCATTCTACAGCAGGTAGTATACAAGTCGAAACAAACCGGCTCGAAGAACTTAATCATATAGCTGTCATAGTAAGAACTAGGAAAATAATAGAAAAAAGGTATAACCTCGTTGATATTCAAAATAAATCCAGATAATTAATTTTATAAACATAACTGCCATATATACGATCGCCAAATTAATACGAAAATAATGTAACAATACACAAAACTTTCTTGAAAATTATTAAATATAGTACAATTCAAATCCCAACATTTCTCTCCATGTGGTATGTTGATTTTAAAAATAAAAACAATGGGTAAATACATAAAACATTCTTATTTTCCAATACATACGTAATTCAAGGACTTGAAAAATATAAAATATAATAGAATTAAAATCCCAACATTTCTCTCCGTGTTTAATGTTGCTATTGTTGCAGTTGCCGATGTTGGCTGCTAACTCTCTCCTGCGGCACTCGTGCGTTTCCTTCAGCAATTTGCAACTGCAACTGCAACTGCAAACTGCAACAGAAAACGGCGGCAGAAGCAACAACAGATGCCTGACATCGCAGCGCCTAGACCAAGACCAAGACGAAGAGATCGCCTCTTGCCAATGTGGTTTGTGTGCGAGTTCCTTCTTGGTCGGGGCGAATTACGTATACGGGCCAAGATTGTGGTCGCCACGGCTTCCTGCAGCTTCCAAACTGAGAGATGCCCCCAAGAAAACCGCAATGGAGAGACAATTTCCTTGGCTGGCGGAAAGGCTAAGCAGGGCATGAATAACCATTTAAGTGCTTTCCCAGGCGGCGATCCTGAGAACTTGGCCTGGCTGCCTGCCGACAGGTGAAGCTTCCCACTTACCAAAAACAGAGGAAGGCCCCCAGGAAAATGGTAAGAGAACCCAGAGAATGCCGAGAGAGAGAGGGATCGGAGACCCTTCATTAACCGAACCGTCACCTCCTCGGGACTGAGCTGGGCATTCAACTCTCAGTGGTGTGGAGTGGAGGAGAATCCACCCATCCGTACCAACTTTTCACACAATATTTTCCTGCATTTTTGCTCTGTTCTTCAGCTTTTCCTGTTGCCCTTCTGCTCCCTTTTTGATCGCATTTGCGCATGCGCACAATTTTCCCGTAACAATAGCCAAGAGTGAAGCCAGCTCAGACCCAGAAGAAAAGAGTGCAAGAAATGTATGTACAAGAAAGCAAAAAGAGTTCAGTTCAAGTGCCTTTCTCCGAGGTCGAGAATGGACCAAGTTCCCGACCAAGACCCGTACCCATGCTCAGGCCTTACCCAGACCTACTTCACAAAAAAGAGCGAGGAACTTTTTATGCGCCTTATGATGTGAAGCAGTCACATCCAACTTATTATTCACAGCACGGAGTCAAAGTCATTCCACGGAGTGCCAGCCAGTACAAGTTGACAAATTCCTTCATTATGAGAGGAGGCAAAGGGAAAATAACATGCAGATCGCAGATCGAGCTTTGGTTGGAAGAGAGTTAGGGATTTGGGCAATCCTTCATTACCAAACCAGTTATAAATATAAAATCATATATAACATATGAATGAGAAACATAATTATCAATTACTGCTTAATAAATTAACCCCATATTTAATTAATGGGTTCTGTTTGCTTGTCCAATTTCCAGCGAATCGCCATCAATCTTCATTGAATAGCAATAATGGATTTATTATAATTAAACATTCTCAAAGCTGGGTTACCATTTTCCTATTTTGAATGTTTCTTATAATCATTACCTTTTTTTTTAGTAATATTATTGAAGATATAAGGCGATTTTATCAATCTTTTAATGTCGAAAATTGCAATAAATCTCCCAAATATGTTATTTAGGATTTTAAAAGGTTTTTTAATTTTTCCCAACTCTTTCCTCTCGTATTTTCTCTCTCACCTGTTTTAAATGTTCCTTATAATTACTACCTATTTTTTTTTTTATTATTAAAGATATAAAGCGATTTAATTAATTTTAAAATGTGAAAAATTTTTATAAATCTTTCAAATATTAAATATATTATATTAAGATATTTACAATATTTTATTTAGAATACGAAAGGGTTTAATGAGACTTTTTCAAAGTTTTCCTTGATATAGAACCATTTTAGACGAATTTTCATAACCTTTTTATAGGAATCATTGAAAAGAATCGGAAGAAAAGTTTTTGATTTTTTAATATGCAAAAATCTATTTTTAATTGATTAAAATCGGTATAATTACAGCTCTAACAGGAATGTTATTCCCGGTCTTACAGGGATGTTATTGCAAGTCTAACAGGAATGTTATTCCAGCTTTAATCTGTATTCTTTCTTATCTAAAAATGATAATTTACTCTAACCTTTTATTCAGCAACCTTGAACTTATTTAAGTTATTAAATATATTACTCTGTAATTTATTATAAAAAAAAAATATTCCCCATTTTAGGACCATGTATAAACCCTATATGTAACATATTCCAACCAAGGGCAGTTCCTCCTCCAACCGTCAGTCATTCCTTGCTCCAATTCCAAGGCACCTCGGGGCCCTGGGACCCCAACTTTCGAAACTGTACAACACAAAGCCGAAAGCCGAAAATAAACACAGCCAGAAATGCCAGGGAAAGGCAAACAAGAGCCGAAAAACGGAACCCCCATACGAGGCCCGAGGTCCGAGGTTCGAGGTCCCAGATCGTTCGAAAAGTAACGTGCAACAAGAAGCAATGGTGGCGAGGACGAAAGGATTGCGTTGCCCCGTCGCCAGATACAAACACACAGAGAGGGAGAGAGCTCTGTGGCATATACAGTGTATCCCTTTTTTCGTGGGATCCGATCCGCGACTACAGGCAGGCCAACAGGTAGAGGCGGGCGCGACCGCAGCGGAGCAAACTGGTTTCACCAGATTCCAGCAGAGCCCAAGGAGCGGCTCTGAGGACCGCTGTGTTGACTTTGGCCCCGTGGAAGGAGGCGACGCAAGGCGACTCTCCAATCTCTGGATCCGACGTTCTGTGAGTGGCATACAAAGCCACCAGCCACCAGCCACCATACACGAAACCAGTTTGATCCTCTGGCCGATGAGTTGGCGTAAAAGCAATTTTAATGTCCTGCTACCCAGGTCCATAAAGTCATGAATAATCGCCAATCGGACGTACGTGCATGTAGGATGGAGGACACACGAAGGTTCGTCCCCTGATCCCATTCCCCGACCAAATCCCCTCCTGGTGATTTGTTTGCTTCCCCCATTCCCATTTTCTTGACTTTTTGTGCCTCGATCCTTGAGAGTTGCTCAACGCTTTGTACCGACTGTACTCTTGGGGTTCGATAATGTTTCCTTTGGAGAGAGAGAGCGAAGGCCAGAGAGCTCTCTGTGATTGATTTGATATGAGTTGGCCTTGGAACAAAGGATCGTTGGCTCTTTAAGGGAATGATAAATATATCTACACATAAGGAGTACTGGGCCAGGATAAGGGGAATTTTATTAATACATTCTTTATATACTATAGGAATAAGAAAGGGAGCTAGCTTTGGAAGGGTTTTTATCCCCTAACACTTTCAATTTGACTAATGGGATTCTAATAGACTATAAGATATAAATATAAATAAAAATAGAACTATTTCTTATATATAAATTAATATTCGATACAATGTCTATTTTACTATTATTTTCCCATTAGTTTTCCCGTAATTACTATAATAGCTATAAGATACTGTTACCGCATACTGTTACTGATACTGTTACAGTCCACCTTAAAATTTTGGCGCGATAACGCGAAATCGATATTAATATGTAAACGACAGGACGCCACCGGCAATTTGGTAGTCAAAGCGTAAAGTAACATAAAAGAGAACACAAGCCGAGAGTTGAAGATTTTTTAAAGATCTCTTTACCTCTCTGTATTTGATAAAAATGTGAAATAATAAACTAGTTAAATCAATTCAGTTCGTTTTCATTGGGAGCTATTAGAAGCTTTACAGCCGGCGTTAAAATAGACTGTAAGATATAAATATAAATAATATATATTATATATTATATATAAATTAATATACAATACAATGTCGGTTTTGCTATTATTTTCCCATTGGATTTTGGGTCATTACTATGAAGCTATGAGATATAGTTGTCCAATGTGGCCCTGCCATGAAATGAAGACTATTGGAAAAGTTTTAGCCAAATAATTCTAAATATTAGAGACTGTCTAGATCGACTCGGCTGTTGATGTTGATCCAGAAAGGTCTCCGTTACATCGTACAAAGCTCCTAACTATCTATCAATAATATCTTTGCAAGGTTATAAATATAAATATGAACTCCTAACAATATATTAACACGATTAAATCTTTCAATATAAAACCTCCGAATATTATTTCCAATATATCTTACCTTGCTTTACTTTCAACTCCCTGAATTCTCCTTTCCATCTTTCAATTTCATCTCCACCGTATCCCCGATCAATCCCCAACCCCTTTCCCTGAGCTCGATGCCAACTGTACGCCCTGAAAATGCGATGATCCCCCCTGGGCCAAGGCAAGCAAAGCCATGGGATCAGCGAAATTCTCTGGGCGATTCCTTGAAAAATCCTTTACAGATAAACACAAGTGCACTTCAGTTTCGAAATGCGATGACTGAGACAGAGGCAGAGACAGAGTCAGAGTCAGAGAGAGAGAGGGAAAAGTTACCCCAGCTGAAGATCAAATATACATTTGAGTAAACAAGCAAGGCATTCCGACGAAAAAAAAGGGATACTATATACATATTATATATGCCTGTGTGTGTACATCCCCCGGCAGCCTGACAGCGATTATGACGACGACGACGGCGGTGTTTACATTTCCCCACACAGATCCCCCAGATTCGAATCCGAATCACAAGGAGGACAAGGAAGAGGGTAACCCTTGAGAACTCCTGCGCGGATCGGTTGGTCTCCTTGGAAGAAGAGAGAGCCACATTCCGCAGCCAGCAGCCATCAGGCAGCATCCAGCTGGGCGGAGATCACCAGAGATCAAGTGAAGGGTGCAGCGTGCAGCGTGGAAAGTCCAAAGAAAAAGGATTGTGTTCCTCACAGAGGCCGCTCCGCTGGCAGTCGACGTCGACGTAGGCAGAGGACTAGGCGATGCTGCCCCAAGAGGTGACGTCAGTTCATTGAACTCTCTCTCTCCCAGCCCAGCCCAGGCAACAGGCAACTCCTCTCAAACACAACCACAAACACAAACAAAAGGCAGCCAGAGATGCTAGCTAACAAAGGATAAACACTAGCCAAGAGAGAGGAGAGAGAGAAAAGATAGAGATGAAATATTCAATTGAAGCTTTTCTTGAAGAATTGATTACCTAGGGGGGTGGGGTTTAAAATAACTAGGCTGAAAATTATTGAATATATAATCAAGGAATATGTATCCTGTATTTCTTTATCCTATTTTTATTAATATAGGATCTTAGGTTTATGAGTAATAAAACAGAAAGCGATGAAATATTTAAAAGAAGATTTTCTGGAAGAATGTATTACCTAGGGGAGATTGAAAATAACTAGGTTGAAAATAACTGTATATATGCTTAAGCAATATGTATCCTGTATTTCTTTTTCCATTTATTTATTAATAAAAACTTAAGGTTCATGAGTAATAGTTTATTTAAATGAAGATTTTTTTGAAGAATTTATTACCTAACGGGGGGATAGGTTGAAAATAACTAAATATATGATTAAGGCATATATAAGCTGTATTTCTTTTTCATTTATTTATTAATAAAAATCTAAGATTCATGGTTATTACCCATGTTAGTAAAGTTAAATAGTTAGAAACTTTTTAAGGAACTTAATTCAGAGCACTCGCTGAACTACACTCATAATAATTCTTAGTACAATACATTTTTTTATTCTAACAACAAGCAAATTTTCCTTAAAACAAGAAAAAGTTATCTGTCTTTAGAAAATATTTCTTGTATTAAGCAAAAAAAAAATTGTATGCAAATTTTCTTGAAGATAGGTCGTAAATTATTATGAGTGTAAGAGCTACTTGTTTTAAATAAATATATAAATATAAATATTATAATAATAATAGGGCTTTAAAACTGTTAATGAATAATAAGAAATAATTATATTATAAACCCAAAAAAAGATATCTTACTCTATAGTTATATACAATCAAAAAAATAAATCCTACTCCATAGTTATCATAAATAAGTACAATCTATCGGGAAAAACTCCAAACTCGCAGCTCTTCCCCACTTGGGGGGAGAACCATCTCCAGTCTCTGAGATAGGACAACGACTGCTCTGTGCGGATCTCCTCTGTGCCTCTGTGTGAGTGCGCGCCAAGGAGTTTTTCCTGCTTTTCTTGTCGCATCCTACAGCCTACAGGCTGAGGCAGGCAGAGAAAACAGGGACTGGGGATCGGTTTTATTATTACAGCTATTTGGGCGGCGGCGGCAAAGGCAAAAGCAGAAGCTGAGGCTGAAGCAGGAAGGAAGCCGCCGCCGCCTCGTCGTCGTCGATGATGATGCCTTATAATCCTCCGCGGCGAGGCTGGCATTTTCCAAGTAAAAATAGAAAATAGATAAAAATGCAATTTGTAAGAGAGTGTGTGTGTGTATGTGTGTGTATCTGTCGGCAATTTGTGGATAGACAAAGGAACAGGAATTCGCTCCTAAGAGCATTCCTTCTTACCTGATTTTTGCATAAAAATAGAAGAGGCAAAAGATCGAGTTCTATTTTCGTTTTTTTTTTATTCTGCGATTGGCAGCCTAATGGGAAATTAATTCTCTCCCTTTCCGAATCAATTTATTCAAGGCAAAACATTTTATTGATTCATTGCCGCCCGCCGCCCATGTGGGAACTTTCAATCCTGCCACAAGGAGCTGATGCCAGCAATATGCTGGTAGGGAGTTTTAGGACGTAATGAAGATTGACACAACCATGCAGGAGCACAGAAATAGCCACCGAAGTTACCCCCAAAAATGATTAGGGGCAGCAACCCCGCGAAAAGGACCCACATAAAGCCTTAAGTGCCTCGAAAATAGAACTCCAGCATTCGACCAGAAGGAGCTGCTACCGATCGCACTCGCACACTCGACAGACACACCCCCGCGCGACAGGGGTTAAAAGTCAAGGAGGACACTGTGAAAAATTGTGATGACATAGAGGGATACATTGAAAAAATAATAAATCTTTAATATTTTGTTTTTATTTCGAATTTAATCTTAGAGTTACATTTTATATGAAATGTAGGAACATTATTTAAATAGATAAATAGAAATTAAAAGCAAAGTCCAAAACGCACTATAATTCCCAAGTTTCTAAAATGTTCATGCTTCTAGCTGAAATTTAGAGATTCTGATGTTGACACAATTTAATTTAATTATATTTTATTATCACCCTTTAAATTCTAGTCTTAATTTTAATTTGTAATTATAAATACCTTTTCAAAATATATCTTTCTAATTCTAAAACACCCCTTTTTTTCCAGTGCCCTTTCTAATATTTTCAACCCCTGCTGCCCCTCGTTTGTTTATGTTTGTTAACCGCTTAACAGATTTTTATCGCAGCAGCGCACAAATTACTCAACACCAAGCATGAAAAATCCTGGAGGCAGGACTCAAAATTCCTTCAGGATCATATTCCCGAGAAAAGACAGGGCGTTGGCGTGGGCGTGTTCTGTTTGCTATTCCTGGAACACACGCGTATCGCAGCACGCACATCTCGAGGATCAGAATTCAGCCCACGTGAGCGGCGAGTGTCCTTGCTGGAGGGCAGCAGCTTCATTAATTCCTGCGCAGCCTCATTGTCCTCTCGATGTTATTCATTGACTTCGAGGCTTTTTGCCTTTTCTTTTCAGACCCTTTTCCTTTCAGACCCTTTCCTATCTTTGGGTCCCCCTTTCCCATCTTCGTTCCTTTGTTTGCTTTGTTTTCTTTTGTTATTTTCGAGTTTTCCTTCAAGTTTTTCCTGGTCTCGGGATCGTTGAACTTCGCTCGGAGGATCGCCTCAACCCGCTGACTGACTGTTTATAATTAGATGAACAAATTGACGAGCGATTTCTTGGGGTTTATTAGGCGAAAGAGGATCAGAGGGTATGGGATAACCATTAGGGTTATAGGTTTATCATTATTTATAAGGAATTTTTTGTATATTTTGTAATGTGAGTGAATTGGGATTGGAAATGATCATAGAAAACGAGGGACTTAAACCTTAGCTTGCTTAATTTCTAAGGTAAACAATTGTAAACAATTTTACCATGAAATATGGAATCTTGATGCAGAAAACTGAACCTAAAAGTAAAATATTTTATTTTAATCACAGCAAATTGAACGTACACTGATTTTTAAAATATTCAATGGCATATTACAATTAATATTAGTGAACTATCTTATACATATAATTATTATTAAATATTTTAATAAGAAGAAAATGTCCTTACAATAATTTTTAAAGTATTCAATGACATAATGTTATAAATATTAGTAAGTTATGTCATAAATTTAATTATTCTAACATGGTCTAAACCAAAAACCACTTATAAAGTCTGCTAAATGAAACCAATTCTTAGATATTTACCTGAAAACTTTATTATAATTAAGAAAACTGAACCTAAAAGTAAAATATATTATTTTATCACAGAAAAATGTGCTTACACTAATTTTTAAAATATTCAATGACCTTTTATAATAAATATTTAAGAAGTTATCTTTTAAATTTAATTATTCTTACATGTTTTAGCCAAAAAACCTCTTAAAAAGTTTGGAATTTTTAAACAATTTTAAAATTTTTACCAGAAAACTTTATTATTATAAATTACTCCCCGAGAAGTCCTTTAATTATTGCCTTCCCCCGATCCAATGTCGTTCCCAGGCCTATCGATCCTGCCCTCATCGAGGAGTCGGAGTCCCTCCACCCAAATCGGTAGCATCCGCGATCCTGCATAATTTCCGTATTCCGACGCGTGCTGTCCAGTGATTACGAGTGGCTCTTCGGTGGAGGAACTGCGTCAATTGAATTCGCTCAATTAAGGCAATCAATTCGGGCTCTTCGAGGATCCCCTCCTTTACCCGCAGAATTTGGTTAATTCCGAAAGTTTGGACGAGTTTTTAATTGAACGTAATTGCGGAGTGAAAAGGGGGTTGATCCTGCCCGAGAGTCTCATTTGCTTAAAGAGTTTTCCCCGCTTTCCCATGGCAACAACTGGGACTGCGAAGAAATCGAGCATTGAACCCTTTCTTCCAATGGTCCCACGAGTAGAAAGAGACATCGGGATAATGGCAGAGAGAGAGAGAGAGAGGGCAGTAATAAGGAAGAGCGGATAATGAGGAAAATGGGAGATGGGCAGACGGAGGAATCGGAATGGGAGTCGGGATGCACTTGGTTTTGCCACTTGGCTCGGGCTCCACATGCACCCATTTCCATTCCCATTCACATGCACTTTTTGCTGCCCCCTCTCACAACCATTTCCCCATTTTCCTATTTTCCTGCATTTCCCCCGGAGTTTCCCTTCTCCACTCCCCACCGTTCCGTTCTGTTCCGAGCGACTGCTAATGGATTCTACGCGGCGCTCTTTTGCCTTCTCCTTCACCTTCTCCTTGCTTTATCACTTGTCCACTTCACCATCGGTCCTCGCCAGCCAGCCCCAGCTGCACTGGGAGATTTTTTAGGACACAAATATATAGACATTTTCTTGTCATGTCTTTCTTAAGCAATAATAATTTTTAATTACTATTATTTTAAGTCTTAATAATTATAAAAAGTATTTTTTCAAGCAAAATAAAATGAAACAGTATTTTTTCAAGAAAATAATGTACTTTTCAAGCAAACAAATAATGAAACATTATTTATAATGAAACAGTATTTATTCAAGCATACTTTTAATACCTATTAATTATAAAAAGTATTTTTTAAAGCAAAAAAAAAAAAATGAAACAATGTTTTTTCAAGCAAATAATGTTTCATTTTTGCTAGAAAAAATACTTTAAATATTTATTATGTATTAAAAGTATGCTTCAAAAAATACTGTTTCAATATAAATAATGTTTCATTATTTGTTTGCTTAAAAAAAACCTTTTTATAATTATTAAGTATTAAATAAGTTCAAATCATTTTTTCTCAGTGCCCTCTACTCCTGGCATTGACTTCCATTCCGTGGCGAGGCGAATGCACTTTGCCAGCGCCAAAGGTTTGTTTTTCTTCTGCATTTTCCTGCTGCCGCTACCGCTGCTGCTGCTTCTCATTTGCCCCTTGGCCTATCGCACGTTGTGTTTCCTTCTATATTTCCCTGCGGCCGAGGAGGAAAAACTCTGTCCGCTGTCCGCTTTCCTTGCCTCGGCTTACCCCGCTGGCATTTCCTTGTATTATTTACTCGTGATAAGCCTCTGCGGGTCTTCCGCCCCTCAGACGTCCGGGAGGATTTTAAAGTCATCGCCGGACAATGTCCCAGACTTGTTGTGCCTCCCCAGCCAGCTCGAGTGATAAGAGGCCTTCGACGACTACCAGGGTCTGGTCAACGCCCCCAGAAAGCGGACTGATAATGGAGCAAATTGCCCTCAAAGTGTTCCTTTTGAGGACCTTCGGAGCGTTTATCGATTCAAATATTTAACGACTCCGAGCCATATTTATTTATTCTTTTATTATATCTGTGATATCTGTGCTATCAGCGATCCCGAGCTGTGGCCAGGATGTGTGAATAAAGCAAATATGATTGCCTTTGACAGCACACTGAGGGAAATACTGGGTTATAACCAAGATATATCTTTTAAAAATTAAAGAGAAATTTAGATAATATATTTATAGGTACGATCCGAGCTTGATATTTGGTTCCTGGCTTTGGAGTTAAAAGGTTTTTGGTTTTTATTGAGATCAGAAGATGTATAGAAATGCGATTTACAAAACAATTTCTGATTCGTATAATTATTTAATTATTTATTAGTTATATCTTGTTCTATCTACATATTTTTACATACCTTCAACATTTTATTTCAACATTTTTGTAAGCTTAACTTTATATATTTATTCAATAAATTTATATTTAACATATTTAGATGCTCTATGTAAGTTTGATTTTTAAGAAAATACTCTTTATTTATCCCTAATTAAATCTCTACAATTTAAATTTAAAGAACTTCAAATTTAAGCTTAACTTTATATATTTAATATTTTGAGAGAGGTAAGTTTGATTTTGAAGATAAAACCCTTTATTTATCCGTAAATAAATCCCTCAAATTTAAATTTAAAGAACCGCCAAATAGGTAACCCTAAAAGTCCATCTCTAAACCGCGAAACCCTTGTAGGGCTTCCCTTGTCCAACGAAAAGAAAAGCGCCGGCAGTTTGGAAAGACTTTCCCATCCAATCAGTCCCCATTTCTGGCCAAAATGGCATCTAGAATCCAGGAATTCTTCAAAAATAAAACCATTTTCATGACCGGAGGCACAGGATTTTTGGGAAGAGGTAATCTGAAGTCACAAAAACCTCAATTGCCCATTTTCACAAACCCTTTCTTTCAGTTATCACCGAAAAGCTCCTGCGCACAACGAAGGTGGAAAGAATATACACACTGATCAGACCCAAAGGAACCCTATCCATTGGAGAACGCATCTCAGGATGGCAGAAGGACCCGGTGAGTGAGGATCCAAGGACTCGAGGTGTGTTAACTGTCCTCCGACCTTACAAAGGTTTTCGCGGAGCTACTAAGGGAACAGCCAGCGGCTCTGCAGCGGGTCAGTCCCATCTCTGGGGATTGCCTGAAGTGGGATCTGGGCATCAGTGAGGCGGACCAAAGGCTCATGGTCTCCGTGGTGCAGGTGGTCATCCATGGAGCGGCCATCATTCGCCCCGACGCGGCCCTGCACCTGTCCCTGGCCACCAATGTGCGGGCCACCCGGCAGATGCTGGAGCTGGCCAAGCAGATGACACGCCTGGTCTCCTTTGTTCACGTTTCCAGCGCCTACTCTCAGTACATGGTGTCCCCCATCGAGGAGAGATTTTATCCCGATCACTTGAGCTGCCGTTCGGACAGGATTCTGGCTCTCAGGGAGCTGTTGGGCGACGAGCTGCTGGACAAACTCACCCCGGTTCTGGTGGGATCCTTTCCCAGCACCTACCTGTACACCAAGGCCTTGGCCGAGGACGTGATCCAAAGGGAGGCAGCTGATCTGCCGCTGTGCATCCTGCGACCTGCGATCAGTAAGTGTGATTTATTATTATTCTATTATTATTATTTATTATTATTCCCAGTAATGTCCACCTACAAGGAGCCTTTGGTTGGCTGGGCGGGTAATCTCTCCGGCCCCCTGGGCCTCCTGGTACCCATCCTTGGCGGCGTGATGCGAGTAACCCAAGCGAATCGCCGGGCCCAGATAGCCGTGGTCCCTTCTGACTTTTGCTCGAACATGGTCCTGGCTTGTGCCTGGAAAACAGCAAAAACCTCCAAGGAACGAGGGAAACCCCCCACAATTTACACCTTGGCTCCCAGCGAGAAGAACCCTCAGACCTGTGGCACGCTAATCGACTCCTCCCTGGCCCAACTGGATCGTATTCCGCCCACCAAGATGATGTGGTATCCCTTCCTGCTGTGCTTCTCCTCGGGTCTGCTCTTCCGGCAGGCCGCCTTTTTCCTGCACATCCTGCCGGGCTTCTGCCTGGACACGCTGCTGCGCCTGCAGTGGCGCGAGTCTGTCCTTTTGGATCTTTACGCAAGGATCCACAAGAACATCTCGGACCTGGCTCCATTTGTCACCCGTTCCTGGAGTTTTAGGGTGGAGAACTCCCAGAGTTTAATGGCTGCCATGTCCAAGCAGGATCGCCGACTGTACGACTTTGACTTGGCGCAGCTGGACTGGCATGACTACTTCCGGTGTGTCATCGAGGGAATGCGTGTGTACATAGCCAAGGATTTGCCCACAGCGGAGTCTTTTGAGATGGGTCTTAGGCTGAAGAAACGGTGGGTTTTCTAGGGTTTATTTCCTGAGTTTTTCTCTTGAGATTATCAAGATTTTTTCCCTTCACAGCCTGAAGGTTAAGCACTATGTCCTGAGCACTTTCCTGGCCTCAGCAGTGGGCTACTGTTTGTGGACGCTGGCCTGGCTGGTTCTTGAAAATATTATGGAAGCTTAAAAGCGGTTTTTAGATTTTATATTATATTTTTAAGCAATATTTTTAAGGAAAACACAAGAAAAACGAGCCAGAATATTCATTAAAATTAAATAAAATCAAATATTGGAAGGTTTTAACTCTGCTGTACGTATCTCGTATTATCGAAGCTTAAAAGCGGGTTTTATATTTTATATTTTATTTGTAAGTAATATTCTTAAGGAAAATACTACAAAAACTAGCAAGAATATTTATTAAAACTAAATAAAAATAAATACTTAAAGGTTTTAACTCTGCTGTACATATCTCTCCATAGCACATACTTTTTCCGTTTTCCGAGTGCAGATAAGGATTCGAGATTCGAAAAAAAGGAACCCGGCTGCGATAAGCCCTGCCTGGGCTCTGTGTCCACAGGACGCTTATCAGGTATTGATCCGTTTTATCGATGTGTCAGCGGCGACTTATCGGGCAACAGGACTCATTTCCCATCCTCCCTGGCGATAAGGAGGCAGAGTATCGATTCCGATTCGTCACTCTTTTTTCCACATTATCATCGGACCGTGTGTATGTCTTTACCTTGGCCAAGTGTTACCTTGCCCAAAACGTGAGCGTTGGCTAACTGCTCCAATTATTCGCGAAATTCGCTTCGCCGCATACGAGTATATCTGCTGCTCTTGCAACATTCGAGGCATTTCTTGCTAACTCAGTGAATGTGAACCGGCCCCCAGGTGGAGTGCCCATGTCAGACGGATGTGTGTGCTGCTCAAGAACCCCCCGGGCTAATTAGGTCATCGTCAGCGTCGCAGAAAACGCACAGCAGAGGCACACGGAGAGAAAAACAAGAACTGAGGCAGCAAAAAGTGTCAACGGAAAAAATTGGCCAGCGCATAAAGTTTCCCCTCCTCAGATTGGAACAGAACCCCTCGAAAACCTTGCTCAAAATTGTTTAAAAGATTTGTATACCCTTGCAGAGGGGAATATTTATATATATGTATGAATATATAATTATATATTATTTATATATTTATATAATATTCAAAAATATAGGCAACTCCATCTAGCTAGATATGGCAGAAAATAACCATATATCGATACTGAATCGATACCTGAGAAGGCGATACAAAAATGATATGTAAAAATAATAATATTAATTAAAAATCTAAGAAAGATAAATAAAAAAGATATATATTTTCCTATTAGTACATCCGAATCTCTTTAAATCTTAAATCTTTCAGCTCAAATCTTATCTAGATGAACATTTCCTAAAAGTTTCCTTCTCTAGCCGATAGTATATAAGCCATAAAAAGCCAGCTCATAGATAAAGCTGCCATAGGAACCTTAGGAAAATTAATAGAAAAATAATAATAATTTGGTTATGTTGTATCCTTTGTAAAAATATATAGAAAAAGACAAGCACTACTTCAAGTTTATAGCTTATAAAATATATAGGCCAAATGTAATATTTCACTTTATAATTCACACAGCAGAATTTACAAGCAGATAGATCGGGAGAAGGAAGACCAAACCGGATGCCAGCAGATGACCAGCCCCATCGGTTGTGGGTTCGCCAGCTATGTGAGCGCATCCTCCGTCGCCCACCACGATTCCATTATCGGAATCACCATCTTCTCCGTTTTTGCTATCGTCGTTCCCGTAATTGCCAAATTCATCAGACCCAGCACCACCCTCCACTCTCAAATCCTGCAACGGCGGTCCCTGGCGCCTGGAGTCCATCACATCAGGGACCACAGTCGAGGATTCTTCGCGGAGAGCAGTCTCAGGAGCAGCCAGGACAACGCCCAAGGCTATTACCTGAAGACGAGAATTACCCTCTAGAATTATCTAAAGGAGCTTTAGTACAAAACGAACTTACGACAGACAGGAAACATACGATGCAGAGCTCCTCATGCTTTATCCCCGCCATGGGACCTTTGGAATTACAAATTTGGAGCTGAAAATTTTGGTTGTTGGTTTGCCGAAATTTTTGACAATTTAATAAAGTGTTGCTCTTAAATTTTGATGGTTTTTGAAACATTTTCTTCAGCTTGAAAAGTACAAGCAAGATATAGGGGATTTCCGTTGGGGTTATTTAATAGACATATTCTTCAGGTAGAATTATTTGTAAAAGTGGGAGTAAGTTTCCATAAGTAGTTAGTAAGAGAATTATTATTAAGGCAAGAAAACAAAATTTTTTCAAATAGCCGTTGATGCTTGCTTTTAAACCTAACTTTTCCTATGACTGATTTATGATATAGTCTTCAGGTTTTTCCGATTAATGATTATAGAGTCTTAAAACATAAATATATCCCAAGTTATATTCATTTATGTACAATGATTTCATACATATGTACATTTTCCTATAAATATAACAAGGAACAGGCGGACAAAGTGACGGACAAACTGACGGACATGGCTGGAATGGATTTAATTTTTCTTTTTATGCCAAATTTATGATAGTCTTTTAATTATGAAAAATAAAGTTATGTACAAGAATATATGCAAAATTTCAAAGCTAAATAAATTCACAATAGAAGCTGATTTACAAACAGATAGATCGGGAGAAAGAAGATCAAGCCAGATGCCCACAGATGGCCTGCCGTAGCTGTTGTGTGTTCGCCATCCATGTAATCGCATCCTCCGTCGCCCCCGTCGTATCCACCCCCGAAATCACCATCACCAGCACCATAATCGCCAAAATTATAAATAGGGGTTCGCTCATCGGTAGACCCAGCACGACCTTCCACTTTCAAATCCTGCAACGGCAATCCCTGCCGCCTGAAGTCCATCACATCAGGGGCCACAGTCGTGGATTCTTGGCGGAGAGCTTTCTCAGGAGCAGCCAGGACAACGCCCAAGGCTATTACCTGAAGACAAGAATTATCCTTTAGAATTATCTAAAGGAGCTTTAATACAGAGCGAACTTACGATAGACAGGAAACATAGAACGCAGAGCTCTTCATACTTTATCCCCGCCATAAGATCTTTGGAATTAAAAATTTTAAGCTGAAAATTTTGGTTAATGATTGTCGAAAATTTTGACAATTTAATAAAGTGTTGCTCTTAGATTTGGGTTGTTTTTGAAACATTTTCTTCAGCTTGAAAAGTACAAGCCAGATTTAGGGGATTCTTAAAATCCGTTTGGGTTATTTAAGAGACATCTTCTCCAGGTAGAATTTTTTTGTATAAGTGGGAGTAAGTTCCCATAAGTAGTTAGTAATTATTATTATAATTATTATTAAAGCAAGAAAGCAAACATATTTTAAATAGCCGTTGATGCTTGCTCTTAAACCTAACTTTTCCTATGACTTATTTATGGTAAAGTGTTTGGGTTTTTCCAATTAATGATTACAGAGTCTTAAAACATAACTATAACCCAAGTTAAATTCATTTATGTACAAGATTACACTCATATGTACATTTTCCTATAAATATAACAAGAAACAGACGGACAAACTGAGGGACAAACTGACGGACAAACTGACGGACAAACTGACGGACAAACAGACGGACAAACTGACGGACATGACTGGAATGGATTTATTTTTCTTTTTATGTCAAATTTATGATATTGTCTTTTAATTTTTCCGAATTATGATTCTAGAGTCATATAAACATGAAAAATAAAGTTATGTACAAGTATATAGGCAAACTTCCAAAGCTGACAAGTAAATTTAATATTTCACTTTATAATTCACACTAGAAGCTGATTTACAAGCAGATAGATCGGGAGAAAGAAGATCACGCCAGATGCCCACAGATGACCTGCCCCAGCGGTTGTGGGTTCTTTTATGTAATCGCATCCTCCGTCGCCCCCGTCGGCTCCACTCCCAATTTCACCATATTCGGGCTCGCCATCGTCGAGCGAACCGTAATCGCCAATAGCATCAATAAGGCGTTGCCCATCACTAGATCCAGCACGGCCCTCCACTTTCAAATCCTGCAACGGCGGTCCCTGGCGCCTGAAGTCCATCACTCCAGGGGCCGCAGTCGAGGACGGAGAGCAGAGAGCAGTCTCAGGAGCAGCCAGGACAACGCCCAAGGCTATTACCTGAAGACAAGGGAATTATCCATAAGAAACTCAATACGGTCTGTACTCACAGAGCAAACTTACGATAGACAGGAAACAAAGGACGCAGAGCTCTTCATGCTTTATCCCCGCCATGGGACCTTTCGGATTACAAATTTGGGGCTAAAAATTTTCGTTGTTGGTTTGCCGAAAAATTTGACAATTTAATAAAGTGTTGCTTTTAAATTTTGATGGTTTTTAAAACATTTTCTTCAGCTTGAAAAGTAAAAGCAAAATTTAGGGGATTCTTAAAATTCTTTTGGGTTATTTAATAGACATCTTCTACAGGTAGAATTATTTGTAAAAGTGGGAGTAAGTTTCCATCAGTAGTTAGTAAGAGAATTAGAGAATTATTATTAAAAAAAGAAGGCAAACTTACATCAAATAGCCGTTGGTGCTTGCTTTTAAGCCCCACTGTTTCTAAGACTGATTTATGAGATAGTCTTTAGGTTTTTCCGATTAATAATTATAGAGTCTTAAAACATAAATATATTCCAAATTATATTCAATTATGTACAATGATTACATACATACATTTTCCCATAAATATAACAAAGAACAGACTGACGGACAAACTGACGGACATGGATTTAATTATTCTTTCTATGTCAATCAGTCTTTTAATTTTCCCGAATTATGATTTTAGAGTCATAAAGCATAAAAAATAAAGTTATGTACATTTTTCCTATAAATATAACAAAGAACAGACGGACAAACTAACGGACAAACTGATAAACAAACTGACGGACAAACTGATGGAAAAACTGATGGACGAACTGACGGAAAAACTGATGGACGAACTGACGGACAAATTGACGGACAAACAGACGGACATGGCTGGATCCTCTCGTCTGTTGAATAGGTTTAATTTTTCTTTCTTTCATTAGATGTCCTTCATTAAAAAACCTAAATAAAAACCTTAATTTTAATCTTGAAATTAGAAAAACCAAATTAAACATTGAAACAAAAGGAAGGTTTTATTGTAATTTTATTAATTAAACACTAAACTGGACACCTTTAGACTTTACAACCTCAAATATCCCTTTTAAATATCCCCTATCGAATTTCTATTGGATCATCTTCCTTGGACTGCCCTTGGAGGTAGTACTTGCGATAGCCGATCTGGTGCAGCGGATACTGGGGGATCAGGTACTCCAAGCGCTGATTGCGCTTCATGGCGCACTCCTGGTAGGCATGGAAGTCGGAGAACTTTAACGTGTGACACTCCTCGGACCGGCCGCGTTCGGCGAGCTCCTTCCGCAGATCCATCCAAATTGTGCGGCGGTCGAAGGACACATTGTGGACCAGCCGCTGGAGCCAGTACTTCACCTTCGGGTAATTGTAGATCGTGGTGCGGTGCCGGCACACCGTGCTCTGGGCGCCGTCGGCAGTGGGATTGTACTTGTGTATGCCCTTGTCCTCCACGCGGAAGCGGATCACATCGACTCCCCGGTGCCTGGGGCCTAGGTTGGCGAAGCGCGTGTCCATGAAGGGGTGGCCGAAGGTCACGCCCCAAGGATTGTACACCCAGTTGTCCAGTTGATCCTTCTTCATGTGCGGCACTCTGAGCGTAATCTCCTTGGATTTGCCCGCTTTGGGGCCTTGGTTGCGCCTTGGGTAAGTTTCATCTTGGCCTGAAAATAATTTATTTTAACTTAGTTTTAAAGTGTTTTTACCTAATTAACTACCAGCTTTCTCATTGGATTTTTCTTTCTCCTTATCTGCTTTCTTTTCCGTTTCATCCTCCTGGGGCCAAAGCTCGACAAACTTCCTGCTACCTCCGAAGTATATTCTACTTGGACGAAGAGTGTTCATCTTGGTGGCTGGCTTTTCATAGCCAAAGAGTTTACCACCCACACTGGACCTGGTATAAGTCAATCCCATTTTTTTAGCCATTTCAGAAAGCCTCGCTTCCAAAGCCTCCGCCGTTAACTTCACCTTGGTTTCCATGGTCTCCGAAGTCGGCGAGGTCGTTGAGTTCCTTACTCTCAGATGTCGAAGTGGTGGAACGGGGAACAACTTGTATTTATCGACGGGAAGAGACTGAGTTACAGGGGGGTGATTAAATAATCCTTGAGAAAGGTTTACATAACCGCAACTCACATTGATCAAGCAGCAAAGGCCCAAGATAACCAGAAAATTTAGTTTAAGCATTTTCCTAGAAACTGCAAATTTAATTAAACTTAAATAATACTAGGTAAAACTGTGGATTTAATGCTTATTTCATGAAATTCATTTGAGAAAGTAAACTCACGGCGTGCTTTGACAGATATTTATATCTTTATCGAAAAAAGATTAAAAAATAAAATAAAAACCACATACCACTTGCTTAAAGCTAGAATCCTTTGGGAATTCTAGTGCTCAGTGTGCTGTTATGAGTTAAAAATATGATATTAGAAAATATGGCTATATTGACATTGAATCGATATTTAAACCGAAGATTAATAGTTAAACATTGCGATAAATCGATATTAAAATAAATTAATACCTTAAAAAAACGACAAGCAAATTGAATATATTTTTTCGATTTTTTTCCGATAATATCGATATTTAAAAGATAAATGCGATATGTTTCGATATTTCACATTTCAATAGATCAAGCTGTACGATATTTTCGATATGATGTTGAGCGCGATATGTCAAATCGGACGTTATGTCTCGATATTTTTCGATAATATCAATATTAATAAAATATTAATATTAAATATTAATCAATAATAAAGGTAAAATGCGATATTTTCCGATATTTTCGATATGTTATTCAAAAAAAATCCTTTTACTTTTCAAAAATACATTTAATTCTTAGCACTTTCCATTTTATTTCTTAATTAAAGTAAATACAATTTATTTAGAATGTATCACACTCACAACTTATCTCAACTGTTGACGTGGATACATGGGCAGCAGGTACTCCATCCGCTGGTTGCGGAGGATGGCACAGTTCTGGTAGGCCAGGAAGTCGGTGAGATTGCTAGTGTGGCACTCCTCGGACCTGGCGACGCGGTAATGCTCGCGGCGCAGCTCCAAAAAGATGGGGCGGTGGGCGTGCGGCCTATTGTACTCCTTTGAGCGCATAAACTCGTAGACTTCCGGCTTGTTGTAGAGCGTGGATCGGCCCCAGCAAACGGTGCTGATGAACTCATCATCCGGATAGTATTGGTAGCCAGGATCAGAGTCGAGGCGCAGGCGGGGCATCCGGCTCTGGTGGTTCACATGGAATCGGGTGTCCTGCCACACCTTGCCGAAGGTGGCGCCCCAAGGATTGTAGACCCACTGGCCGAAGGAGTCGGTCTTGAAGCTGGGCACGGATATGGTTAGTTCCTTGGGGGGATCGGTGCGTTTCTCTTCTGGCCGAGACTTAGAAACCTTCTTGCCACCTGGTCGTCGGGTTTTTGATTTTTTGGGCTTCCTTTGCCTCCTCATAGAGGCTTCCTCGGGATATCCTGCATTTATGGGAAACAGACGGACACCGGGTGCCAATCCGCCCATTAGGTTCACTTGGCTATCTTTTTTTTTTGCCAAAACTGGCAGAGCCTCAATTTCCTCGGCCTCCTTCTCGCTGAGCCTGGCATTGTCTTCAGTATTAACCGATCGAAGTGGCAAAGCCTCAAGTTCTTCCAGGTTCAGAATCTAGCCAGGGTTAAAGCTGAGTTATCCGTTGGATACAGTTATTTACGCCCTAGACTCACCGAAATCAGGCAACAGATACAAAGAGTTGGGGCCAAATATTTGGAAAACATAATCTTTACAACAAATTTTGGCAATACTCGCAATTTACTCTATTTTAATTTTTATTTTATTTATTTTAGGAAATTAATTTACTTAAACTGTAAGATTGATTGAAACGGCATGGCTAAAAGGGATAAAGTAAGGTTAATTTTGCATAGAGAGTGGCTATAATATATACAAAATTATATATTATTTCTAATATTTTTTAGCTTTTATAAAACAGACTATTCGTAAGCTTTAAATTATAATAAATGCTATATTATTTTCTCTATAAAACTAGCCTAGAAATTTCTACTAGATAAGACCTCGATCGCTTACACAGAGAGAATTATGGCATCCGAAAATTTTGAATACGCGTTCTCAAATACGTACTATTCTCATTTTGAGAACGGATTTCTAAAAGAATTTTAGTTTAAGAATTTTGTTCCATACTTAGAGGCCAAAAAGAAATCAAAATGAATAGAAAAGTACTCACACCAAAATTAAGTACAAATATTCTTGAATTGAAATGGTTTTATGGGAAATTATCTAAATTGAGTACGTCTGTACCAAAGTTTGAAGAGAAGGGGTGAGAGGGGAAGAGATAAATTGAAAATTTCTCGATTTTAAATGAAGTAAATTTTGCACTTCCGTTGAGCATAAAAGTTCTCAAAAACTTAGTAAAAATTTTTATCTTGGTATTCCTAAAAATTGCACCTGAACTAAGTACAAAACCGCATCTAAGTAAGAACAATTGTTCTCAATTGTTGCTTATTTCAAATCCCTTTTACCTTACAAATTCTCAATGTGTAGTTTTCCTTTGCAATTCTACATTTTGCGCTGCGAAGAAAGATAAAATGCTTGGACCAAGTGCTGCCAAAAGTAACTGGAACTGGGTAACAACAAGCCAACACACACTATCGCATAGCCACTTGGCCAACACAGAGCCACTTGGCTGAAATGAGCGGCTCAAGGTCATCACGCCACACAAAAAGAAACAAAACGCAGACGGAGATGGAGATGGAGAAAAATGCTGCAGAAATCTCTTGACGTCTAACTGCAGCCAAAGTCGCACTTGCAGTCAGTCGCCGTCGTCGTCGTCGACGTCTCTCGGTGGCCTCGAATCCGCTGCAGCTAAAGTCCAACAGCAAAAGCCAAGACCCCGCAGCAACATCAGCTCCCAGCGGAGCAACAAAAGCGGGCTTACGAAATCACGAGCTGCGAGTATTTGAATTGAATGAGCCACGAAGATCGTGGGTCTTTTTTTCAGGGGGAGGATGGGAAGTAAGCCTGGTACACTGAGGGAAAAAATAACCCAAAAAAGAGGTTAATTTTGAGTTTTATAAGAAATTGTTTAGCCGAACCCTTGATTACCTAGGGGGCTTAGACATGTAATTTAATAAGAAAGCAAGTAAGAAAGCGGTTTTTGTGGCTCTTTTTTCAGGGGGAGGATGGGAAGTAAGCCTGGTACACTAAGGGGAAAAATATCACAAAAAAAGAGGAGGTTATCAGGTAAATAATGAGTTATATGAGGAGTTTTTTAGCCAAACCCTTGATTACCTAGGGGGGGTTTAGACATGTAATGGGGTAAGAAAACAAGTATGAAGGCGATCTTCGTGGGTCTTTTTTCAGGGGGAGGATAGGAAGTAGGCCTGGTACACTAAGGGAAAAAATAGCACAAAAAAAAGAGGTTATCTATTAAATTATAAAATATATAAGGAATTTTTTAGCCGAACCCTTGATTACCTCAATATTTTGCAAAATTAAAAGCATGATTTTCTCTCTCTGCACCATATGAAGTTATAAAACTCTCAGGCAAATATATATATATACAAAGTTGAACACTTCTAAGCAGAGACATGCATTGCATACATGGATAACGTTTTGGAAAAATATTCACACAGTGTTTCAATTGCACTTCACAAGGGAACGAACCTCTGTGTATCTGTGAGATACATCTCTTTCGATCATTACAAAATTGTAAGACTTCCCATCGCCCTCTCCTTCTCTATCTCTCTCTGTGTCTGTCCGACAAGTCCTACGTACAAATCAATGGAATGCTAGCTCGAGCGCCGATCAAATAAACCGCAAAACTGCCCATGCCCAAAGGCAGCAGCCAGCAGCTCCTCAGATCATCAGCAGGCATCATCATCAGCAACATCAACATCATCAGCAGCAGCGGCGGCGGCAGCGGCTGTAGCAACAACTAAATAACAACAACTAAATAGCAACAAATCAGGAATAAACATATTACAAATCGAACTTTGTAATACCCTTAAAAAGTATTTGAAAAATACTGGAACTTTTCTTAGATTTTCAAGACTAATCAGGCTGCTTTCGACTGCACTTTTTAATTTGTAACTTAATTTCCTTATATTTATCATTTAAAAATATTAAAAAATATTTTTTCAGACTTAGATAATAATTTATAATTTATGGAAAAATTTAACAAATTTGCTGTTGAAATCTATATAAATTCCTGGAAGAAAATTAAATAAAAAGTAGGTTAGTCTAATATTTCTTTCTTAGTTCTTTCTATCTTTGTTAACATTGTACGTGTGCCGCCAGAGCCTGGGCAGAAAATTTCCCTTGTTATTAATTGTTGCAAAATTAATCTTTAACATTTATTATTTGCAGAAAAATAGTATAATTTCATCATAATAAAGCCTCTAAAATTTTATAAAATAGGAATTTAATATGTGAATCTAGTATGTGAATATTTCATTCTTAGTTCTATCTATCTTTGTTAACATTTTGTGCAGACTGTGTGTGTGCCACCAGAGGCCGGTCAGAAAAATTCCCTGCTTGTTAATTGTTGCAAAATTAATATTTAAACATTTATTATTTGTAGAAAAATAGTAGAATTTCATTGTAATAAATCCTCTAAGAGTTTATAAAATTGAAATTTAAATAACAATATCATTTACCTTATAAATTATACAATTTTTTTAGTTAAGGTAAAGGTAAAAAATGTATAAGTAATATTTTTCATTAAATACAATGCTATTATATTACACTAAATTAGAACAAGGTTTTGTTGTTACGACTTTTAAAATTACAAAAACACCCATTTTCATCGAGAGGGTATAACAACTTTGTCGCCTTGTGGGCGGCATCAAAGTTGCCGTTCACTTGCAATTGCGACCCGATCCGATCCAATCCGATCCGCTGGTGGGCGGCATGGAGCGGCTCCTCTTGGTCCGCCTCGGTGGATGGATGTGGATACTAGAGCTGGCACTGGGTGAGCTGGCGAGCTGGTGGCGTGCCTCGGTGGCATTTGGTGTCATTCGAAGTTAATTGCTGGGAACGAGTGACAGAGGCCGCCGTACCTCGCTTTTGGCTGTGGCTCTGGCCCGGATTTGTGTCAACTCTTAAGGTTAACCTCGTAATTATGATTGTTGCCGCCGTCTTCGGTTCTCGACGGTTCGGTACGTTCCCTCGGCACCCAAGAGATTCAAGTGGATAGGAATCGGTGTGGAGGTGAATCTAACAGATCTTTAATGGGAACTAGAGATCTCAGCCCAAGTGTAGTTTTCACCCATTAACGAATTTTGCAGATTTGAAGCATTAACAACTACCATTAAGAGTATTTTAATCACTAAAATTTAATATTTGTATATATTGTTGATTTAAAATATGATTTAAAATTTGTTATTATCACAGAATCCTTAGTAAATAATTTATAATTTATTTTATAAAGGTTGTATTCATAAAAATGGAATTTAGGATCGACATAGAAATCAAAAGCTTATAGAGGTGCCTAGAAAAAAAGTGAAGATGCTGATCTCTGGGGAAAACCTTCTTCTCTGTTCCTTCATTTTATATTTCTTCAGGTTTATTTCTTCCCAGCTTTAGTACCCTTTTTCGAGTCAGCTTTTCTTTGCGGTCCCCAGCCCGCTGGCGTTCCTCGTTCCTCGCTTGTCGGCTCTGGAGTGTGAGAAAATACATCAAGGCAGCTTCAGAAGCACTGAGAAAAATTTATAAAAATTATGTTTTGGTTAAGAATGAAGAATTTCATATATTTTTGAAATTTTAATTGAAATTGTATAGATGTTTATCCAATAAAATAATTATTTGTTTATTAACAGCCACGTATTTACATCCCAGAACAAAAAGGACAATTTCTGTACATTATTTTTGGCTTAATAATCCATCATTTAACTTAGAAAAGCTCTATAAATGTCCAGGTTAAAGTCTCTAGTTAAATATATATTTAATTATTAATTCAAGAGTTTAAGTTATTCCCTTAAAATATTTTCTCTCAGTTGACTTGGCAAGAGTTAACTGCAGCGGTCGGTAAGTGGTTCCGTCTGGGCCCGGATCCCGTTAAAGCTGGGAAAAGGGCAACGCCGACTCCGAATGAAATCTGAATTTCACAGATACATTTGTAGCAGCAGCATCCCTAGGAAAAGCTGGAAATGCGAGTAACGGATTTCGAAACAACAACTCAGGGGCTCAGCTTTCGTTTCGATTATGAAATCAAAACCGAAAGAGTGGGCCTAGGAAAACCTAGGGAAGTGCCTTTTGGACCTTTTCCCCCGGAAAAAAGTCAGTCTTCGGTGAGGAATTCAGGTCAAGCGGGCTTAGGAACACACTTGATGCCGGGAGAATCCCTGGCCAGCTACATCTAATCCAAAAAATATATATATCACTAGCCAGGCAGCGCCTTAATTATTCAAATGTTATGCGCAATTTAACTCTTTGTTGCTGCTGCTTTTTATTGTTATTGTTTTTGGCTGTTGGCTGTGGCTGTTGGCTGTATTATTCAACTGCCATTCGATTTCATTCGGTTTCTCGTGGCGGAGACTCCTTGATGGGCAAGTTGGCCAAGTGGAAAACCAGTTTTAGAATCGGCCAAAGCCCAAATAGCAGCAACCAACCTCATCATCGCATTAGAGAATCCCACGCAGAACGCGTTTCACTCGCCTCGCTCAGGCTTTGGCTTCGCCTTTTGCCTTTGGCTAACGAAGTGCACGACTTTGGTCTAATAAAACGAAAACACACACACACACTCTACACACCCAGCCGGCTCTGTACGCACACACACACAGGCCGCACAGCCGAGAGGAAAAGCCCCCACGCACAGGCATCATCGGCTGAAGGTTGAAAAGCTGAGAGAGATACACTGAGGAAAACGGTCTTGAAACTCCTGCCTAAAAACTAAACAAAACTTAGTGAAGGATTACATAACAAATTGAAGTATTGAAACTGAAAAGGAAGCTTTTTTCTGAATAAATATGAATTATTTAAGCTTGTCCGTTTGTCCCTCTGTCCGTTTGTCCGTCTGTGGGAATAAGACAGTAGATCTCGGTGAGCGAAAGCTTTAAAAGTTGCAAGTTTGTTTTAAAATTAATTTACATTTTGTTAAAACATTCTTCTTTATTTTTTTAAGTTGGTCGGAATAATAGTTTCCTCAGAATCCTCAGGTTCAATTTCCAACGATGAAGTGCTCAAAAATGATCTTATTTGTGTTGTTTTTAATTTTTACAAAATCGTTAGAACATTCTCCATTATTCTTTAAGTATGTAGATTAGAATAATAGTTTCCTGTAGAGTCTTGGATAAATAATAAACAAATTTCAACTTCAGAAAAAAATAAGTAAGATTGTATCGAAAGTGAAACTACTAAAATCTAATATTCCTGAATTTTTCACCGTGTTCAGTTTAGCTGAGAGAAAAACCAACTCGCCCTCGCTATATGTGGAGAGTTTCTTAATTAAAAGCAAATTTCATCTCAAATAATGCCGCTAAGGCAGCCGCAGCAGCAGCGGCAACAGCAACAATTAAGCAATTAATTTATTTCAGCTGTGTGGCACTTTGAATAGCGGGAAAAAATCCAAGCCGAGTAGTAAATGGCCTGGCAGGCGGCCAGATCGGATCAAACCTGTTGATCGCAGGGGCCCAGAACTACGAAATACAACAAATACAAATGCGGGCAGTGCCCAGAGCGACAGGGCTTAGCCAAGCGAGTACGAGTATCTGCCAGATACGAGTGCTCTCAGTACGTTGCAAGTGTGTGTGCAGTTAACCCCTTGGGGACTGGCCGCCGTTTCACAAGGCAATGCAAATTATCTGGTTACAATCGAGGGTACAACTAAAAAGGGGAGGCTTGGATGCACTAGAAGCGCCCTGCTGAATCACTGCGAAGGTGATTCATGCCCAGAATCGCAATTACCTATAGATTCTAACGAAATTCGAAGGGAATACGGTGTAGAATGGTTAGGCGATAAATATCTCAGAGAAGACTAGTTTCTAGTAAACTTATTCATAATTCAATGTTCCTGTAATTTTTGTATTACCTAAATTTGATTGCTTAATATTATCATTGATTATTTAATTGAATACTCCTTTAATACATACACAAAGGGAATTATGGGATACGGAAATTGAGAATCCGCGTACTCAAATTCGTACTATTCTCATTTTGAGTACGGATTTATTAAAAATTCTAAGATTACTTTTTGATATGTATGATATGTATACATATGTATGTTTAACCCTTAAGAGGAGTAATTCTTTTTAGATAAGCAACTGAAGACTGTGTACTTCGTCGACTCATAAAGCAAAGACCTGAAGATAAGTCTTCCCTAGACGCATCTTATCTTCTTTAGAAAGTCTCGTGACTCCAATCCTTTATCATTACCACCACAGAGTGGCGGAGTCAAGGAACTTGTTTATCGGGGCTCTGGGAACTGTTCCCATTTCCCCGATTAGCCATAACCAAAAACCCACCGTGTTGTCTGCTTTGATTGACGATCTTTTTCCCATGCATGCCTAATGATCCTTTAAATGGCCACAAATAACCAGGCCAGCCCTCTCATTGTAGATTGGGTAACGCCCCTCGTTCGCCGGGCTTGTGTCGGGGGTTACCCAAAGTGCGACCCACTCTCAAGATGCCAGATCTGACTGTTGATCAGTGGGTTACGTGTGCCACGGTACACGAAGAGAAAAAACAGATTCTAAAGAAATTAAATAGTTTTATTAAAAAAATCCTAAAAAGAGAGGAAAATGGCAACCGGAAACTGAGAATCCGCGTTCTCAAATACGTACTTTTCTCATTTTGAGAACGGATTTTTAAAATAGTTCTATAAATTCTTCTATAGAAGAACTAATACAATACTCAGAGCATTTTTTATCAGTTTATAAGCTAATTAATTGGTTTTATTAAGAAAAACCTACACAGAAAGAATTATGGCATCCGAAATTTGAGAATTCGCGTTCTCAAAATGAGAATAGTACGTATTTGAGAACGCGGATTCTCAATATCCGGAATTTCCGTTCTCAAATACGTACTAATCTCATTTTGAGAACGGATTTTTAAAAAAATGCTATGAATTCTTCTATAGAAGAACTGAGAATATTATTTTTATTATTATAATTATTATGGGTATGTACAGCTATATTAAACTATATTTTTTTATATATATAAAAATTATAATTATTGTGTATGAGTCGAAAAAAATACATTGTCTTCATTTGCTTATATTATATACTATATTAATGGATTATAATTTCATAATTCCTGAAATGCAGTTTTTAATTTTAAATTTTATTTTCCTTAAATTTTATAGAATTGATTTTTTCATAGATATTTTTTCTCAGTGTCCAGGGTAACCCCGGCAACAATTATTTAACTTGTGGGGAAAATATGGAATCATTTCGGTTTCAGTTAGAAAAAGGAGAGTGGGGAGGTGGGTGAGCCAGAAATGGGGGGGGTCAGAATGGATGGAAAGGGAGGTTAAGAGAGAGAGCGACAGAGAGAAAGATAGACATGACGATGGAGCAGCATACCCGGCACGCTTTTGTGATCAAACCAGTTTGCGGTAATAGCCTGGCATTTGGAATTAGTTACCGCTTACCGCTGGATATGCACTTCCAATTGGAATGCGCCCGGCTAGAAATTCCCCCGCCACGCCCCCCAGTGGGAGAGTCACTATTTTTAGCATCGACAGAACTCCATTAAAATGCAATCAATTTGCAAGTGCGCCGAAGAGAGAGTGGGGTGGGTGAGGAGAAAACAAACAAACCGCAGCCACCCACTGGCTCCATCTTTCTCTCCCTCTGTCTCTGGGAGAGGAGAGAGCATTCTGGGGCTTTTATGCTGACCAGGCATTTCCAGAGAGAGCTGCAGCAGCAGAAGAAGAAGGCGCAGCAGAAGAAGCCACAGAAGAAGAAGAAGCCGCTGCGTCAACAGAACGAAAACGAGGACGACGAAACTGCATTGTTGTCATATTTCGTAATACGCTGATGCAGCAGCGTAGTGGTGTGGGGGGTGGGGTGCTTGGGGGGCCATTGCAGTGCAGCAGCAGGTCAGCAGAGAGCTGAGAACATAGCGCCAATAAGAGAGCGAGAGCCAGAGAGGAGCGCAGGAGACTTGATTTCAACACAAGCTTATCAGCGTGAGAGAGAGCAGCGTGAGAGCGTGGAAGGGCAGAGCGCCAACGCAGCGGCGGCGGCCCCAAATGTCACTCTCCCGAAGCTCCCATCTCGCTCTCCACCTCTCTCGCTCCCTCTCCCGCTGCCGACTGCGCGCTGCCTTGGCTTTTAACCATTTGGAGCCATTCAAACGCTCGCTTCTTGCCATTTCATTTCATCCGCTCGTCCGTCCACATCCACTTGCGTTTTTTTTTTATTATTTGCGTTTTGCCAAAGAGAGCTCCCAAAACGGGAGCAGAAAAGAGGAAAGAAGGCAGACTAAAAAATACCGCCCACTTGGACTCAATCCCATTTCCATTTCCATTACCATTCCCATATATTCCATATTCCCAGCTCAGTTCGTGTTTCGTGATCAAAGCTCTCGGTTCGTGTCTCGTTCGTAAGCCTTCGGTTTCTCCTCGGCTATCTTCGGGCCTCTCTTCGGGCAGCGCGTCGGCGCTCAGGACAAAAGCGGTGTTGGGGCCGCACGCTTCTGCGTTTCAGTTCTGATTGGAGGTTCGTGCGCGGCGTTTCCTCAGCTGTTTTGCATTACATTTGTTGCTATTTTGCCTTTCTGTGCCTTTTTTGCAATTTCGCTTTTGGCTTCGTGTTCCACCTTATTTACCAATTACGTGCAACAAAACAAACAACAACGACAAACGACAACAATAACAACAAGTGCCCAAAGTGTTGCAAGCTTTTTTTAGCAGAAGAAACCGCAAAAAACGGATTACTAAGAATTTTCTAAGAATTGGTAAGTGTCAAGATTTTCAATGGAATTGTGGAGAAGGTCGTAACAGGAATAGAAACTCTGAGGGGTTTAATACATGCACAGAGAGAATTATGGGATCCGGAAATTGAGAATCCGCGTACTCAAATTCGTACTAATCTCATTTTGAGTACGGATTTTTTATAAATTCTAAGATTAAGTTTTTTCCCTAGGTTTCATTGTCTGGAAGATACTCCTTCGTTTTTTGACTCAAACTCCGTACACAGACACGCGAAAAGGGTTCCTAAGCATTAAGGTAAATACTCACCCTCTCGCTCTATCGCACTGCTTAGGAACACTTTTCGTGTGTCTGAGTACGTAGCTTCAAGTAAAGCTCCATAAAAGCTGTACAACTTTATATTGAATTTTTTATGTCTAAGGTTCTTTGAAGATTTGCACGCAACACTTAAATTAAGTGATTAGTATAATGACTTTATTTTCAAACAAGGTCTGTTTATCGTGATTTCTTAGATTTTGAAATAACTTTTCCCCGAACTAAGGTTTCAATTTCAATTTAATGATTCCCCGAAAAATCCATGGTAGATAAGGATTTTTAAAGATCCCAGAAGGAAGCTACAATTTACTGATTTCGGGGTTACGCCAGAGATAATGAGTTTTTGGTTTCGATTTCGAAAAAGCTAAGCTTCCGAAGAACACTCTTCGTATGCAAGATTTTCAGTTGAATTCCGATAAGGGTTCTTTATTCTTTAAAAACGATTTCGAAAAGGTCAGACCATTAGGATTCGTAGACATGAAATGACAGAGGAAGCTGTTTCTATAAAACTAGAATCCAAAAACCCCTACAGATAGATTTTTCTTGCCACAAGCTTACAAGCGAAGCTCGCGCTTATTGGAAAGGCAGCCGAGGGTATGTGTATCCGTCAGATACAGACTGGCGTTTCATGGGGAGTAATGCGCCACCGCACTAGATACCAGATACCAGATACTAGACACATAGATACATAGATACGTCCGCTTATTTGTCGGTCGTGCTTCAGTGATCTCTGTCATTTGCAGTCGCCCATTTCCTTTTTTTATCCCCCACTTCCACGTCCACATCCACATCCAGTTGCCAGTCCGCCGCACCCCTTTCATTCGTTCCAGCGCCTTTCAGTGGTGGCTTCCAACGGCTTCCAGTGGCTACCAGCTAGCAGCCTGGAACATTCCAATTTCCATGCTGCCGCCACATGCGATCCCCCAAGCAATTTTCTGAATGAACCGATTGAGTGAGTGTGTGAATGAGTAGGTGAGTGAGTGATTGATTGAGTAAATGAATGAATGAGTAAGTGATCCATGAATGAGACATATTTCCACTGGAATAAAAATCGATATCAAACTATTATAACAAGTTATAAATGTACAACAATTTTATATATGCCTAACAACGCAATTTCTTGCCCAACTTCCTTCAAAGTGTGGAGCAGGGTGACAACCCTGGCACACCTGCACCTGTGCACCAAAGCCACAGAAATTCAATTATGCAAATCCCATTTTAAGATCACAGCCCAAAAACCCAATCTCCGCTTCTGATCTGCATTTGTTTTTGTTTTTCTGTTTTTTGTTTTTGTTTTAACCCACTTCACACACTGTGGCAGCGGCGGTGGTGGCAATCATGAATTATTATTTTGCATTGGCGCAAAAAGGAAACGAATGCCAAGTCTCTGATCACACATAAATTTTGCGGTTGTTTTGTTAATGAAACGCAAAGAGATAGGAGGCAGAGACCGCGAGAGAGGGAGGGTGATATTTTGCTCTCTTTGCTATATTTATTTGTTGCTCTTTCTAAAAGCTTTTTTTCGTTTGGTTTGTTGTGCTCGCACACACAGGCGACACACACCTTGCGCTCAGCGCGTTGAAATTATGCTCAAATTATAACTGTTGTTCAGCGACCGGCGATCGAAACAGTTAAAGCAGCAAAACAGCAAGAAGAAGCAGTGGGAAAAGAGAAGGCCAAAGAGAAAGAGGATGACATGACTAACAGAGCCGAAAAAAATCGAAGCATTCGTATTATTATGGCTGCTGCTGCTGTTGTTGTTGGTAAAACCCCAAAAACCAATTCGAGTAAAAGTCCATGCGGCGTATACGCAATATCAGAGAGCGGGAGAGATCGCGATGGAGAGAAAACCCAAAAACTCTCTCCTTAGCACTGTCTCCTCTTCCTCTTTTTACACGCAACGAAAAAAATAAAATAAATAATTAAGAAATATTCATACTAAAAAGAATTCTAATTTGTCTTTATTTCCTTCATTAAATTTCTTAATCATATTTGTTGTTTTTAAAGCATAGTTTTTATACCCTTGCAGAGGGTATTATAATTTTGACCATATGTTTGCAACGCAGTGAAGGAGGCATCTCCGACCCCATAAAGTATATACATATATTCTTGATCAGCATCACCAGCCGAGTCGATCTAGCCATGTCCGTCTGTCTGTCCGTCTGTCGGTTTCTACGCGAACTAGTCTCTCAGTTTTTGAGCTATCGAGCTGAAATTTTCAGCATAGTCTTATTTCTTTAGCACGCAGTATATATGTCGGAACGACCGAAATCGGACTACTATATCCTATAGCTGCCAAAGGAATGATGGCGAAATTAATGTAAAAACAATTTTTACTTTTCTGTTTTTCAACATATTTCTATAAATTTTGAGATATAGCAGTTTTTTATGGATCTAGAATTACGGGTTTAATTTTTTTTAAGATCGGACAACTATATAATATAGCTGCCATAGAAGCGATCGGTCGATTTATATGAAAATGTAAAATTCTTCATATAAAATGTAAAATTTACAAAATTCGATGTTTTTTCAACATTACTAAAATGGTTCGCTTTTCAATGATCCAATTGCTGACTGCAAGGGTATACAAACTTCGGTTTATCGAAGTTAGCTTTCTTTCTCGTTTAAATTCCTTTAAGATGTTAAATAAAACCAGTACATATTCAAAATAAATAATTTAATTCCTCAGTGTACCATTACACTCCCCACTTCCTATTTTAGTTAAAATACAAACACAACTTATTTATCTGAAAAATCGCAATGATTTCCTGTCAATTTTTTGGTATTCACAGTATGCTTCGGAACCGAAAAAGATTCACACAATGCATTCCTTAATTATTGTTACTTAAAATGATTTCATATTTATTTATTTAATTTGCAAGTTGCCAGCTGCCAGGCTAAAGAAGAATTGTCTGTTGTCTGTTAATTTTCCTGTGTGTACTCACGTGGTTCTTATTTCTTCAGCTTTAATCGGCGCAGTACTCCTTTTTCATTTCTCATATTTTTACATACTTTTTTAGCTTCTTAGCTTTTGGCATTTTGCTGAAATTTTAGCTGAATGCACTTCTTCTGATTTTTATCAACCGACGTGCCTTCGATCGGAACTCAAAGGAATGTCAGGTATTTTTGCCTGCCGGCTATCTGCTGCTCCGATTGTCCATCCTGATAATGCACACAAGTCGCTCATATATCTCCTGTTTTTAATTAGCAATCTGCTGCAAAAAAGCCCCGACTACTGCAAAAACCTAAATTTAAAAGTGGAACACAAACAAAAACAGCTCAGAAGTCAGCCAAAAAAAAAAATGAGGAGTCAACAAAAAATACAAGAAAAAACAGAAGAAAAGGTCAGTGACCAAAATATGTTTTGTAACTCAGGCAGAAATCTTCGCGAAAAGAGAATGGGCCAAAAGCTAAGTCGAGAAAGACAGAAGCCGAAGCCAGAAGGCAGAGTTAACCCTTTGGACCCCGGATATAGTTACCGTTCTCCGGAATCTTCAGCGTTTTCTTTTCGGTAAACCCTGCTTATAGGGTAAATATGAAACTAGTTAAATTGCATATCTATCGGCTTGGTTTATTGGTCTTTTATTTTTATTTGTATACCCGGTACCTGGTACTAGGGTATTATGGGTTAGTGCCAACCTCTGTCCGTCCGTGTGAAACAACAAATCTCAGAAAGTATTAGAGCTAGAGTTACCAAAATTGGTGACAACATTGAAATCTGTTGCACGCAGATCAAGTTTGTTTTAAAATTTGGCCACGCCCACTTGTGCCCTCAAAAAATCATAAAAAACGTTCGGGTTAAAGTTAATAGATACAATAAATGAATAAAATAATGCGGACGTTTCCTGAAAATTTCAGTAAAATCGGTTGATAAACATGGGAGATATTAGCAATAAGGTTAGAATTTTAACACACCGCCCCAAGGCACCGCTGTTGCAAGCTGTAGCCGACAGGTGGCGCATTCGAGCCTTGGCCGAGCGATATAATGGCGCCAACTGCAGAAGAAATTACAAAAGAATATAGCAAGAATTGACAAAAAATAACATAATTCATTTTGACGCCGATCGAGCGGGTAGCTTTCTTACTTGTTTTTCTTTTATTTATTTACTTATAATACCTACTAAAAGAAAAAATCCTATGTCTTCTTCAAGGACTAAGGATCACTTTATTATTCTACTGATAAATGCCACATAGACTGAGAACAAACAAAAGGACTTTTGGTTATTTTCCTACCGAAATACACGTGGCTGCTCTCGGCTCATTTCACAATTTCCGCCTGCTGGTCATATATTTTTATTTTTTTGTTATTGTTGCTGTTGTTTTTAAGCCTTTTGCTCGCCTTACAAACATATACACACACACGCATGCATACATGGGCACTTTAATTCAATTAACAACGTCCACGTCGCTGCTGCCGGCGCAGCTCAATGTCCGCGTCAAGTATACGCCCTGTGGTGCCTAAAAAATATACTTGTGCCTGTGCCGTTTCCTATTTTGCATTCAGCGAACGAAAAGCGCAAAAAGGAGAGCGAATGGCCAGGCATCCGACTTAAGGCTGCAAAATAATGAGTGTGTGTGTGTGTGTGCGGGAAAAGGCAACATCAGCGAAAAAAAAAGAGAAATAACATACACACAGAAGAATAAGCAACTAAGAAATGCAAATGAAATGTAATTGAAAGCGACGCTGCCGGCGTCGCAGTCACTGGCTACCCTTAAGCTTTTCGAGGGGACATTGTCCGTTTGTGGGACGCCGATTGCCAATTGGGGATGGAGGATAGGGGATGGATAGCGGATGTTGGATGGGTATTGGGGATAACAACCGGGGCACAGTGGCACATAAATATTATGAGTGATATTCTAGGAAATTCCAAGCAACCAAGAAGTCCTCAGAGAAGTACTAAACAGTCACAGACATTGAATCTTCCAAAACGATCGCTTTTAATCGATTTTTAAGGGAAAAAGCAAAAACCCACTTATTAATTGTTAAAATATGATGAATTCCTTAATAATTTGCTTAAATATTTACAAAACTCATTACATTAAGGATTATTTATATTTTAAAAAATCAGTAGAACCCCATTTCGAGCCACTGTAACTCGCAATCCTTTTTCCCCCTACATTTACGGCCTTTGCTCCACTGTACCGTTAGCAGGCAGGCAGGCGGAATAAAGAGCACATGACAATAAGAAAAAAGCTGTGTGTATATTTTAATCCTCTCAAAGAGGATTTTTCGATTGCGGCCGCTGCTGCTGCTGCTGTTGCCTTGTTGTTGCCATTTGCACACGACACCAACAACACACACACTCTGGCTGCGGCCAAGGAAGTGGGTGGGGTGTGGGGTGGGGCGTAATAGTGAATGACAGAAGCGTAGCCTCCAAGGAGCGAAGACGAGGAAAGTCACCTCTAAAAAAGCGAGCAAGCAATATCCCCGACGCACCAACACACACACAGAGCCACTCACGCACAGTGCGCGATAAGCTTAATTGAGTGCGCGGCAGCGGTGGGTGGTGGGGGAGCAGGAGAAGGAGGAGGTGGAGCGCTATCAACGCACTCACACAGACGCCCGCAGCGGCAGGAGAGCAGCAAGGAGAAATATGAAAACAACAAATACAAAGCTGAAATATGCAGGCAGCTCGGATGAGGACGTCGACGTTGACGCTGGCAGCGACACAGGCAGAGGCAGCGGCCCCCAAAACGCACGAAAGAGAAAGCAGCACGCACACACACACTGCGTGCTTTTTCTTGGAGTTACCCCGCAATCAAAAGCAAGTGCAGGGTATACAGGGATTCTGAGGAAGCAAGGCACAAGGCTGCACTTGAAAGCATTTATCCAAGCTCAGAAACATTTCCTGATAAATAAATGGCTTTAATTAGGGACTTTATTCCATAAGGAAATTTTATTATAAAAGCCCTAGCCGAAACTCTTAAGTTTATTTGATATAAGAGAAGTTACAGGGTATTCCCCTGCTGATACCCCAAGCTCCCAAAAATTCCTCATTCCTCTTTAGCCTTTGGCTATCGTTTCCTTTGTTTGTTGGCGTTCGCCATCCGCCGATCAAGGCGATCCGAAGCAAGCCGAAGAAATCCGAACGATCCTCGGGAGTCGTGGGTGCGGGTGGGCAAACGGGGTGGGGCCTTTTCGTCTTGTGGGGATACGTGACTGTGAATGCCGCATGGCGGCCGCTGGGCGCAGCTGTTTCTAAAAAGTTTCGTCAGAGGATCGAATCGCTGGCTGGATCCCCCCGCAACTGGGTCAGTTTATAAATATACGCGTCACATTTTCTAATTTCCATTAGAGGCGCCAGGAAGAACGCGACCGCCCACAACCCACTTTTTTTTGGGGGGGGTAAATCCGCCAAAGAATTTCATGAAATACACTGTCAACTGATAAAATAATTAAATTATTTATTAAATGCATTTAAAGAGAAATATGTTTTGACATGGGTTAAGAATTTGAAAGCAATTAGATGTGTAATTGTCACAGAATGACTTTAATAAATCGAAGCACTATCAGCCACAAATAAAACCCGACTCATGGGAAATTCCGAATTAAATTCCCTTAACCCTTATGTAGCTCCTTTCTTTTTTGAATCTATTTCATCGAAAAGTAAAGAAACTTATCTAAATATGCTAACTTCCTCGAGATTTCAAATAATATTCATGATAATTATTTTTCCTGTGCTCGAGAGCAGAAAGCAAACATGTGTTCAGTTTCTCTCGGAGAATGCCGGCATTCTAATTTCATTTTGGCGCTCTTTTTGTCGCCGCTCTCTCTCTTCGACGACGACGCTGTTATCGCAGAAAGGCGGAGAAAGCTTTTTTTTGGGGGGGACCCAGCACAGTGTAAGAATCAGAATTTCGGATTCTCGCAGCTCCTAGAAAAAAGGGCAATCGGGCATTCCTGACTCATGATGTGGAGCCGCAAGGCCTCCCAACTGCTGGCTGGTGCCTTTATCTGTCCGTGTCCCAATGGCAAAGTACTACGAGTACGAGAGTGCGAGTACGTACATGTGTGTACACACTGCTATCGTGGAGGTACTTCCTTTGCCTGTCTTATCAGCTGAATGCGGCCAAGAGAATTACAAACATACGCAAGGCAAGGCAAAGGAAAGAACACTGGAAAAATCTAGAAGATCTGTCAAATAAGAGCGATGTTATAACCTATCCTGGCCATTCTTTTTTGAGTCATTTGGGCACACTATTATTATAATATTTCCAGTTTTTAGGGTTTCTGTTGGGTTACTTTCTGGCCATGTGGAGTGCGGATGGCAGTGGATGGTGGATTGTCGAGTGGCCATCCAAGTGTGTCAGTGCGAGTGGTGCGAATGCCTCGGAACGGAACTTTCCCCGTCCGCCGATGACCCGCATTTCGAATGTCTAAATTAAGGACACCGCCATAAAAAGCTCTGCGAACGTCGAACGGCGACTGCGACGGCGACTGCAACTGCGAGGGCAAATGACTGACTGACTGAGGGGCCGCTTTGTGTGGGTCGGCGAGGCGTTAAAAACAGCAACAAAAACACATGCATAGATCAATATTGCTGACAGCCACGGACAGGGGCATCTATTTTCCAAGGGGGGTACGACAACAGCAGCACAGAAGAGTGTGTGGCAAGACGACGCCCTTCTATGGTGCGCCTATGAGTGTCTGACAAAATGCCAGCCAAAAAACGATTTGGTAATCAACGGCCAAAACGAGTCAACAAGTTTTTCCTTGAAAATAAAGGAAAAACGAAGTACACCGAAGGAAATTCAGATTATTCTAAAGATCAGATAGGCATATGAAGTTGTATTTAAAAACGATATGTTAGCAGCAATAATTTTACATTTCAGTTGTAGATTTTCAAGATTTATTTTAATATTTGAATCAAATAAAAACACCTCTTAACGAGGTGAGATTGAAGTGACGATGGCACAATCAACTCAAAAAATTTCTGATACCAAATTTTGTGACGATTGATAGTTATTTAAACAAAAATAGTTTCAAAATCGGCACGCTGCCTGTTTTGCCTTTTTTAAATTTTTTAGCTAAGTGAGACTACTACTGTAAGGAGACTACTACCTTGCCACACACCACAGTCTCGGTGTTCATCGTCACTACGTGGACTGTCGTCCACAGTAATAATAATTACTTTAAATATATTTTCATTTGTTATTTTTTGTTGGTGTAAAATATATATTTTTCATGTTTTCTTTCTGTGTAAAATAAAGACAACAACTTATTCCTCTAACGATGACCACAAATCAGTCGCCGTAGAAGTCGCAGTTCCCCCAGGTTCCAGATCCCGCGGATCGTCGGGGTGAGCTCATCTCCACCGAGGGCAACTAGTTTCCACATCCTCCCTCTTCTTCCCCTTGTAAAAAATCAACCCCGCCCCCAAAAACAGCCCCAGTGGAGCAGACCCTTCCCCGTTCACCTCGTGCTCCTCCTCCTTCTCTGTTTTCATAGTTGACTAGCCAAAGAGCAGAGCGATTCTTTGTAGTTTTTGCCGGCGATCACTCCTCCGCAAATGTTTGCCATATACGATTGGAAACAGTAGATATATGATCATATATATGTACATATGTACGGTGGGCATTACAGCCATATGTTTTCGAAGCTGTGTGGACATTTGTAGAGGTTTTGATTCCTGCTTTGATCAATTCTTATGGGCATTTAAGGGAAATAAATGATTTTATATAAAAAACAAATAGGTATTTAGCGTAATTAAAAATTCCATAATTTATCGCGGTCTTAATTTAGAAATAGGATATTCATTTTCTCAACCTAATTGCAAAAGAACCAATAGAAAAGCGAAATCAACATTTCAAATCAGGTTTTTACGGCAAACATTAAATCAAACAAATGTCTTTTCGAAATGTCAACAAACAGAGTTTACTTAGCAATCGATTTATTGATACTTTGGGCCAGATAACAGCCAATAGATATATACAGGCAGACATGTGAATATCGTATGTACAGGCAATTAATTAATAACCCAAGGAGAGGTGTTGGCAGGGTATTTAAAAGGAAGGTGCAGCTTAATAAACTAGTGATATAACTGCAACAATAACATATGTACATATATGTATATTTATCTTACTTCTTAAATATCTTAAAAAATGCCAAAAACACAATGATCTGATCACACACAAGCAGCAGTCTAGGATGTTCAAATGTTTCTGACCTTGCTAGGGTTGTCATCATTACCAATGCATCAGTTAGGCCCAGTTGGGAATTCTAAGACACCAAGATCGAGTTTACAAGGCCCATAACAGTCGAAAAAAAATGTATATAGTTATAATTACTTGATAAATATAATAAAGGAAAGATCCTGCTTAAAATAATATTTATACAGAAATCTTACTACCAAAGTTGTGAATATATTTCCCATGGGACTCCCCTACAACATTGTCTATTATTAAATTTCTCTATGAATGAAATTATTTACTTATTTACACACAAATGCATTTCAACATATTTTGCAAGTGGGTGTGGGTGAATTTATTTATTTATTATGTCCTACAATGTTGTATTATATGTATTTGTTTGTGAGTGTGTGTTTGTGGCATTGACAACGGCCCACCTGCTGTCTCCTCACCCCTCCGAAAAAAAATAGAAACCCCTTCTCTTTGGAAGCTTACGTGCTTCGTTGCTAACCTTTTTTGTTATTGTTGTTCGCCTTTTCATTTTTTTTCTCTCTCTGTTTTTGTGTTATGCTTAAAGCCAAGCTTTTTCTTTTTCTCCTCCTTCTTCTTCTTCTTCCGTTGGGTGCCTACGTGCAAAGGAATTTTACACTTGGCGAACAAAGGCGCAGCGGAGCGATAGAGAAAGAGCTAGAAACGGACAGAGAAACAACAACAACGGGACTTTATGACAGCCAAACGTCGTCGCTAGTAGAAAACCAAGTGGAGAATTGGTGGGAAGAGCGGAGATTTGGAGAGAAGAGGCGAGGCGAGGCGAGGAGTTATGCATGTAAGCAAAGTACAAAGAGCTCCAAGCAAGCTTCCAGGGACGGCAACAGTTTCGTTAGCCCAGGAGAGAACACAGAGAGAAGAAATATTAGAAGAAAACTTGGAAGACGCTAGGGCTACGTACTCAGACAGGCGAAAAGTGACAGTGCGAGAGAGCGACTCATTGCTGAGGAACACTTTTCGCGTGTCTGAGTACGTAGCTTAAGAAAGAAAAATAGTGTTAATAGATCCTTATGGGGAATATATTCCCCATAAGGAATATAGGAGAAAAACCTAAAAGAAACCTTAGAAGAATCGTAACCTCACAGTCTTTTTTCCCCATACGATTCTCCTTATTTAAGCACCTTATTCATTAAATAGTATGGAATATGGTGTTATTCGAACATAAAAATGTTGAGTTTCTTAGGAGAAAAACCTAAAAGAAGCACTAGAAGAATCGTACCCTCACAGTTCTCCCTTCCCATATGATTCTCCTTATTTAAGCACCTTATTCATTAAATAGACTTACACACCTTGCCTTAAATAAGCTTTAACCCACTTCTTTATCACCAAAGTTATTTTCTAAATATATTTTAGAATTCTCCAAATTTTAATCTTTAGACTCTAAAGTTTAGAGAAATGATCAATATCCCTCACAACCAAGTCTCTAATAAGCTTTTTCTCCATGTAGAAGGAGGGACTTGACTTGGGAGGTTTCAATTTCTAGAAGCTTCCAAGGAAGGTCCGGAGAGCGGGGACCGGGGAGCGGGCAGGAGGGCTCTAGGGGGTTAGAGCGGGAGAGGCAGAGAAGCGGGACATGTGTTTGGTGCCAACCTGCGATACCTGTTCCGCCGACGACGACGGACGGAACACCAGAATCCGGCCACATAACATAGCTAGCAGCGGTTACTCAGTTAGTCAGTCATCAACACAGATACTCACCAATACACCGGCGCACACTAGCGCTCTTCTAACGTATCTGCATCTCACTCGCGCCCGCTCGCTCTCTCTCGCTCTTTGGGCCAACTCATTCAGTGGCTTTCGGCGTGTGTTTACACGGCACAAATAGCGCTTGAGGAAACCAAAAAAAAAAATAAGCACAGAGGCTGAGCGAGCTCCTCTACCCCCATCCCACTCGCACGCACTATGCGAAGGCATGAGGTGCGACAGAGACACTCACGCATGTAGCAATCACAGGCTCTGGTGATTTTTTCGGTGGCTCAGCCTCGCTGGATTTCGAGATATCACTGTACATTGCGGGGGCGCCGCCAGTCTACTGTGTGTTGATTGTGTGTGGGCCCCCATGTCCCAAGTGTCACGCACACACACTGGCCTGGCTCTGACTCTGGCCACCAAGACAACCAACTTGGCAACCCACTTTGAGCCGGAGAGATATTGGGTAACAATTGGCAGCCACAGATCCACTGAGCCATGCCAGCGGACACAGTCTCTGAAAAGGGTTGTCTATAAATAGATCTGTGATCAAGAGTTACACGAGAGATCTAGGCTAAAAGAAGACCTACGATATTCAGTTTTATGCAGTTTTAAGGGGATTAAATACATATCTACTATTAGAGCCTTATTACCACGATCTGTTGTAGACTGAGGATAGATATAGGTATAGAATCTATACTATAGATAGAAGATAGATATTACCAAGAACTAGAAATAAAGATAAAATGGTTCATAAACGATATGCTTTCAGATCCGTAATATTCCTATAGGATCTAGAAAAAGGGATCTACTTGAAGAGTGAAAAATATTATACAAAGAAAAACACATTATTATAACATTTTTATGATCCAGAAAGATCTCAAATAAAATATATTTAAGCATTTATCTTATAAAACTAATTCTGGAATGCCTAGAACAATGGATATTTCTTGTAAACCCCAATTTAAACTAAATACTCGTAGCTATTTCATTTCCTTCTACCAAAAAATGCTATAGTCATAAGAATTTCCCAAGATCAATTTCCAAACAGAGTCCCTGAAGGATATGTGGTAGAGCTTGATAAATACATTATATTCCCTATTTCCTCTATCCAAATCCATCTCCTATCTGCTTCAGTATATTGGAAAAATCACTCTTTATAATTGCCCAT
>VNJO01001611.1:0-40392 GCA_008042535.1 Drosophila tani | reverse complement strand
GGCGGCGGCGGTGGCATTTGCACCATGTCCCGGACAATTACTGTGTGGGGAAGAGGGAAGTGATTAATTATGGGAGGATTTGGGAAGAAATTCGATGTCCTCTGGGCTTCCAATTGTAAGTCTTATTAGTTTTAACCCATAAGTTAATTGGATTAATGGAAAAGGACACCTTTTTGAGGGTATAAGCTCTTTAACCTATAAGATTTTCAGGGATCATTTTATTTAATTTATTAAACATCTTTCTAAGGCTCAAATGATATCAATTTCTTGCAAGGATTCATGATCAGTTCCCAAAATATATCCACAAAATAGAAAGTAGAAAGTATTTCCCTTTCTTCGCCTTATGGCGAACATGTGTGTCGCCTTTCCTTCAGGAAAAACACAGAGGACTTTTGGGAATATACTTACTGTCCTGCGGGGCTACGGCGCCGTACATGTGGGTGGGCGGACCCGCCCCCGGACCGCCGCCCATGCCAAAGTCCTGGGCAAGGCCCAGGCCACCTGCATGGGCATCCACTGCGGCGTTGTTGCTGTCGCCCGCGCCGCCGTAACCGGATCCGGAGCTGCGGCCGGACTCGGAGCCGTACCCGTGACCGTAAGCCGCTAAACCGTAACCGGACGAGGGCCACAAAACGAAGCCGCCGCGGAGCCGGATAGCACAGAGAGAGGGGTGAGGAGCAGAGGAAGAAAACACACACACACGAGGGGGCCGGAAAACCGACGAAAGGCGAAAAAAGCACCAAACAAAGGCGGCACGCGAATCTGAGCACAAAACAAACGGCCGATAGCGACGCTTGTGGGTGTGTGTGTGTTTGTGAGTGTGGGCTTGGGGGGTGTTGCACACACACACGCAGAGATGCGGAAAGAGAGACTTTTCACCACACACACATAGAGACAGGAAACTACAAAAGTTTCCTTCTTTTTATCAGCTCTCAAGCGTTATTTTCACTGTATTTTCCACGAGTTTCATCGTCTGCCTTGTGGTAGCTTTCTTGGTAAACGCAAAGAACACAATTTTCCGCAGTTTTTCCCGTTTTCCACCCGAGTTGCCTTTTTTCCTCTATTTTGTTGCCCGTTCTGCAAAAGGTACTAAAGCGTTTCGACAAGCAAAAATACCAGCTAAAAATACCAATGCTGGGGGATTATTTTTATTTTCAATTGGCATTTAAATAAATTATTTAAATTTAATTAGAAGTAGAATAATAATGATAATAATAATAAATAAATCAGATCAGTACCGATTAGGAAATACCAAACATATATTTAAAAAATGTAACGACATTCAATATCGTGATATCTATTTTTATTCAAAAAATATCGACAAGCTACATTGATGTATTTTTCCATCCCTAGTCAGTTCTCGAATCGAATTCAAAGACCAATTTCGTTTTAGCATAAATATATTTGTAAATAGTAATTAGTACAAATTAAATAAATCGAATTTATTGAGTTTTGATTTCATTAACAGATTTTTTAAATTTAGGGGGATGAGTGGATTTTTTAGGGGGAAATATCGACTATTTGAGATTTTTTAAGGGGAAAGCAAAATAACATCTGGCAACACTGGTCAGTTCTCGAATCGAATTTTGAGAATAAGTTTATATTTTTCGGTAAAAGGAAGAAAAGAAAGCAGATACTGATCAAAAAACACAGAGGCATCCGGGTAAGTGATTTATTAATCCCCCAATTCATTAATCCATTTCGTGTACGATTCAATGCGTAAAATGAACTTGTTTGCCGACTAAAAATCAATCGCCACGCGTTTTTTTTCCACACATCAATGTGTGCGTGCATGTGAGAGTGTGTGACGAAATTAAGAAAACTTTCAAATCAAAATCTTCAAGTTTAGGGAAAACCAAGAGTTAAATAGCTTAGGTAACAGTTTAATTTTGTAATAAATACCTCTTGTGACATACAAATATTCCAGTTGCATTAATTCATTCATATCTCGCTTGCGTGTGTGTGTGTCACAGGTTGTTGTTGTCGTTTTTGTTGCCGACAATTTCTAGAAGTGCGTTGTGTGAATGTGTGTTTGTATGGAGGCCCTGAAATAGCTCACCCCCTGCCCCAACACCGCCCCGTTCCTTCATATAGTAATATTTCGCTTGGCAACAGTAATGAATTTCCCTTTCGTCGGGAAATGCACTTTTACCCGTTACGATCAAATCTTGCGTGCTGCGTAATTTCCATGTTCGACATCTTATCAAAATAAATAACGGCGTCTTATCGGATAGGAATTTTAGTTGGGGCCAAAATGTAAATAAAGATAATACGTGTATGTATGTATGTGTTCCTTGAAAACTATAGTTTCTTTTTTTGGCATTGGCATTGATTGTGAAATATACAGGAAGTGCCCCTTTTCCTCAAGAAAAAAAGGAAGAGCCTTGAATGAATCAAGGAACTTGTAAACAGCTTCCTTTTGTTAGCTTCGAAACGTATTTACTTTTCTTATTGCCATCTTAAAAAGCAACCATTGTTAAGATGTTAATTTATTTGAACAGCGCGCCCATATCAGTCATTGGGTTGTGTCTCGGCTAAGTTGTTAGCCCAGTTCCCATTCAGAAATAAATCGAGAGTTGTGGATTTTATGTGGGACTTAGAGATGGAAAATAAATTGTATCGATACATCGCCGATGTGCCAGCTCTAGTGGGACTTGTGGAACTCAAGAAACCTATATATACGGGTGCCAACGCTCATTTCGAAAAAAAATTTAACAAAAAAAATAACAACAAAGAAGTACCGTTAAGAGCGCGAGCGTTTATATACTTGTATGTGTGTGTGTCTGCATAGAAATAGAAATTTTTACAACTGAACGCGGATTAAATGCTATCCAAAATGTACAAAGCCTAGTTTAAACGCGATTAAATGACAACTACGCAGAAACAGAGCTAAGATGCGCAGCTGATGGAGAAAAGTCCCAACCACTTTTAACCTGGTGTGTGGGAAAAATCGATCGAAAAACTGAAGCGAGAGTTCCAATTGTGATACAACAAATAAAAAACAAACAGCAGTACAAATTAGTTAACGTAGCTTAGCGAACTATAACAACAACAGCGACTAGACCAAGCTGCCAGCAATTATACACTTATTTTCAAGTGCAATATCAGAAGCCAAAATTCGCCAATAAAGTTCATCTCAACATTCCTGCGCAACACAAAAACAACAAAATGGCTGTAATAACGTAAGTTGCAAAAATGTCCATAATAATAGCGGAAAAGTCGATAAATTGCAAAAAGAAAAGGCCAGGTAATCAGATGATTTGTGTTTGTTTGCCAAGCGAAATAATGGAGAATAATATACTTGAGGCATACATACAGAATTCGTTATATACTTTACGTTCGTGAAGAAACAATTTACGTGTTTGTTCCACTCTCAGTCCGTTTCACAGCTGTTTGGCTTGTGCGTGTGCCTGTGTGTGTGAGCGAGAGAGTGGGTTTTGGGGTCCGCTATTCATAGGTCGTTGCTTAGAGAGCGAGCGAGACGGGGCTGCAAGGGGAACTATGCTGCCAGCCTTGGTGTGTGTGTGAATGTGGGGCTGTGCTTTTTATGCAAGCTGTACATGTACAAATGTATGCATATTACACTGCCTTTGTTTGGCAGCTTGTTTTATTTTGCCTAGAAAAGTTATTCGGAAAGCCTCCCCCTATTTGCATACATCTACATATTTGTTTTATTTTCAATTTACGTCAATTGTTTTACTCCCTCCCCCGCCCCTTTTGTTGTTCTCCCCACAATCAGTGAGTGTTTCACTCCCAGCGTTCCTCTCACACACACAGACTGCAAACAAAGACTTGCGAGTGTATTGTGTTCCCATTCGGATTTTGCTTCACACACACACACACACGCACACAAAGCAGCCTGTACGAGTGTGCGGGCGCGGGCTTGAAATTGCGTCAGCCAAAAAATGAAATACAAAGTAAAAATTGAAACTGCTTGTTTTATTTCAAAAACCTTTGGTAAATTTCGGAAGCGCAACTGGTTTTATTAAACGCACTTAACAAGTGTTGGGAGCATCGGCTTGTTATTGCATTCCGTCTTTGTGCTGTTTCTCTTTTGCTTGATTTCACCTTCAGCGTTTTTTTTTTTTGTTTTCTGGGTCATATTTGTTGATTTCAATTTGTTGCGCAGCCGTAGAAACCGAAAAAGCTGCAAACACACACACAAAATTGCTTAATTTGTTGATTTTCATATTTTCCATAGCCTCCATAGTAAAATAAATACATGTCATAAAACGACCCCCACGCACGCATACCAATGCAAAGTGCTTGGGTTTGTGTGGGTGTTTTCTGCTGCTTCTTCTTCATCACGCCTTTTGGTTCACCGTTGTTTTATTTATTCCTCTTCACACTTGTTTACATGTAAAAATAATTCCTCTTTGCTCCCCATCTTTTATTTTCTACCTAACTTTTGTGGCGGATGGAGAATAAGACGAGAGAGAAGAGAGGGCGGACAGTTTGCTCTTAACCCGTAGGTGGGCAGTGTCCTTCTAATTACCACTTGCTTCGTTAATTCAAAATCTTGAGTTTTGAAGGTAATTAGGGGTTTCTGAAAATTATTATTTACTTCCTCATAATTGATTTAATTTGCTTTGTCTTATTTCATATTTATTTACTTCCTGTATTTACTTTTTTTATGATAATAAACTCCACAAAATTTAAATATTAGGAGGTAAACTCCAAAAAGTCGACAAATATTACCCTAACTCCATCTGTCTTCTATTGACCATCAACTGACGGTTAGGAAGGCGCCTTGGATAAGAAGCCGTCTGCTTTCTACCTGTTTACTTGAATTTCAGTCTGCCATGAAATCGGTGTGTCTGCAAAAAATAAACGGCGAGAGTCCAAAAGTGAAATTCAATGCCCGAAACCACTCGCTCACTTGACAACAGCTGACCATCCCGAGTCCATCTCGTGATTCACTGGGAACCGAAGCCAAGCCACCCAGGAAAAGCACTCAACCGCACCGATTTTAACCCCGCTTCCTGGTAATCCCCCCCTATTTTCAGCTCGTGCCAAGCCATCGACTTTCGAGTCCCACCCCTTTCTTTCGTGTCTAATTCAATTTTATGAGAGGTGACGAAAAATTCCAATATTCCCGAGTGCAGCTGCTCTCGCTCTCCTTTTTTTTTTTGCACTGCAGCTGCCTTTATTCTCTGGTGGCATTTCTATGGTTTTGCGGCGATAAGATCGAACTGCTTTATCGAGCCTGGTGCTTACGTCATGGAATGTTACGAAATGTCCTCAGCACTCTCCTCCGACTGTCCATTGATAACAAAGCGAATCCCCTGTGTTATAAGTCATCATTGGGGCTGCACTTATCTAAATGTCAGTCCGAGAACCTTGTGTATTATAATGCCCGTGTGTGCTGGTAATAACCTGTAATTGAGGCAATGCGATAACCTAAGTCTAGCAAATTACCCCCTGATAAATATATAAGTTTGGATATGCTGAGGGAATATGGAGGGAATTACGCGTAGAGTAAGCCCTATGGAGTTGCCTTCGTGATTCATGGGTGGATCCCTCAGGGACCTTCCCTAAAGAGGAAATCACGTTATAGCTCAGCTCCAAAAACTGATATTTTCGAGGGACTTTTCCCTTAAAGTCTGCTAATACTCTATGTTACGTCTTTGTTTATTTTTGGGACTTTGAACTACGACAGTGTTCCGTGCGATTAGCACACGCTTATCATCCATTTGGGCACGCTCCTCGGCTCGTTTGTTTTCAGTGACTCTGGCTTTCGGTCACGTTCACTTTACGTCAGGGAAATTCTTCTTATACTGCATTTCCGTTGATAATGTGGGGGCCTGAGTGCACTGCAATTATTTGCAGTCACACGATCGGTTGATAATGCAAATCACCACCGAAGTCCATTGACAGATAGACGAGACGGTCGATAGACTGATAGTGATAGTTCTGGCTCTACTGAGCTCATGAATTTAAAACTAGAATATAGAATAATAAGGCTTGGCAAAGGTCGATCGCCTGATACGAGAGAGCGGGACGATTACAAAATGGGCTATATACCCGAGTACAATGCCCGCTGGTAGGGTCTCTGCCTCTCTTCCGTATCATCTATTGTTGTTTCCGCCTAAGGTTTGTTTTCTTTTTCTCTCTTTTTTCGACAATGCCCCGAAAAACGTCGTATTATCTTTTGTCCGCCTGGGATATCGGGAGATAAATTTCGTCGTATCTTTGCAAGCACATGCCACTGCAGCTGCTGCGCCTGCGCCTGATCTTTTCATTATGTTATTCCCCCCGCTCCACTTGTGTGTGTGTGCTGCTGCTGGGTCACTATTTAAATTGTGAAACTCAGTTCTGTCAGCGGGGTGGAATTCAGCGCTTTTTGGGGGTTGCTCCGGGTCTAAGCCACCCCTGTACGCAGAAAGCGAAAAACTGGCTGGGCAATTTCCTTCGTATCCGTTAATTATAGCCCACGGCAAAGTCAAAGTTCTTTGCACCTCTTTTTTACACACATGAAAAAATCGAAGAGTTCAGGTTCGTTAGGGGTTGACAACACCTCTTCCGAGGTGGTTTGTTCAGGTTGTTTTCTGGCAGGAAATTATAAAGGAAGAAATTGTGTGTGGTGAAGAAAGGCGCATTTCTTTGTAAATAACAGACAGTCTTAGGGGTGAGAAATTTCTTTTGGCGCGAAAAACGCCAGTGACTCTTAATTTGAAACTGGTTTTCTCCTTGGAAGTGTTTAAAGAATATTTTTATGGGAGATTCCTTATACTATAAATGTGATCCCAGCGACCAAACTACGGTAAAGTTAAAAAAACCTGGCGTGATGGAGCAAAACATGCTACAGATTCGTGATCAGCTATAATCATGAATTATTATTATCATGAAATTTACAGGGAAAGGTTTAAATCTGAAAGATGACTACAAATAACTTTCTCTAAATTAATTACAACGTCAACTGCTCTCTATAAATAAATAATAATATATATAATAAACTAAATAAACGTATGTTTTTATTTTTAAATATTTTTTTAAACCAACCCAGACCCAGAACTAGTTCTTTGCCTGTCTCTGGTCACATTTCCATTTCTTCCATAAAAAGCTGGTCTTCTCCATCACTCTTTCTTCCCGATCTTTAGCGATCTCTCTCTCCTGCCCACTCTCTCTCTTTGTCTGTCATTTGTTGACCTTCATCGCCGACGAAAATCAGTCGATGACGATGATAAATGAACGGTTTGTTCGTCGTCGATCGGTTGGTGGTTCGGAAAAAAATTAAAAAGCAAAGCGTAAAAATTAAAAGCAATTGCTCTCTCTCTCCCTCCCTGTCAGTCTGTCTAAAAATCATATGTTGACTGTGGAAAACATTTAGCTTTTAGTGGCACTTTTTGTTTACGATCCGGATGGACTCACTTTCGTTTTGGAAACGCATCTTGCCTTTACCTTTGCCACACCTTAAACTTTCAATTGCAGCCGAGGGATTTATTTGAGCGATGTTACCTAGTTAAAGACAAAGAGAAGCTACGAAAATATTTCACACCTGCCTCTGCCGCCTTCCGCCTGTTACGAAAATAGGCAAAAAGTGAAATTTTTTGTATGCTTTTTACGTATTTTTTACAGTAAAAAAATATGGCCCAGGCACACACAGATACTCTTTGTATCTAGCAGAGGTACGTGTGTGTGTGCGGACGTGCTTTGCGTCAGCAGAGCGCGCGCCAAAAAAGAAAAACAACTCGACGACTCAAATCAACAACTAAAAACAACTCGACAACTGAAAACAGAAAACAACAACAGTTCCGAATACCGAACACCGAACACTACGAAATAATTCAGTTGAGAAATTTCCGAAGCTATTTGCTCGCTTGTGTGTGTGTGTGCACACACTCGAGATGATTTAAGATCTGTATATATCTTTCTGCTACCAACTGCAGTCGAGCAGAAAACCTTGGCTAAGATCAAAAGTGCGATAACATTTTGTCTAGCTACAAGCTTTTTCGGTCTTTGCTTCACTTATTTCTTATAAGGGGAACCAAAAAAGTTTGGGTGAGCTGTCCCCGCTATTATTATGATCACCTTTGTTCTGCTTTCGGAAAAGAAAGAAAAAATACAGTATAGCAATCTGTTATTGTCCCAATATCTAGGAAAAACAATCATCAGATGTTTGGAGCCCTATCATCTAATCTTTAATATTGGTCAAACCCACTTGATAACAACAAAATATATGATAATCTTATCAGGGAAAGAAAATACATACATAATAGATTTTTTGAACCCCTAATTGGATTACTAATGAGACTCAAAAGGATCAAGATCCTGGCAAGGTGTGGTAGTTTTTATAGGTTCCAAAGGCATCTCTTAAATACATATTAAATACCTTCCTTTTATAAACCCACTTTCAATTGCCTAATACATTTTTTACTGTGCTCTGCAGACGCTTTCAACATATTATTCTCATTGTTATGCTTTTGGTCATTGTGTTTATGCTCTTCAGCAGAGCGTAAAAGTTGAACTTTAACCTAGCTCGCTCCGTCGCCTTACAGTTATCACTGTTTTTTGTTTCGAAAGAAGCTTTTTCTGCTTTTAATTTCGAGCGCTTTAAGCTGCCGTCGATCTCTTGTACCTTTTTTCATGCTTACTCAGCAGCTTTGAAGTCTTTGGATATTCCCCTGCCGCCTGCTGCCTGCTCCATCTTGAAACGAGTTTCTGGTGGGCGGGCGACCTTGAATTGCGGGCCCAAAGCTAGTTTTATTTGGTTATTGTTATTGGTTGTTTTGATCACGGACTTTAAAAATAGAATACTGCGATCGTGAGAGGAAGCCACAAGAAACGGAAGTCTAGCTCCAAATATTTCGGTGGCCATTTTAAATGGTATTTTACCCATTGGTTTTCACTCCCAATGCGTCACATACATGGGCTCCGCATCTGATTCACATATTGAAAGATGATTCAGGGCGGGGTCGGAGTGTTTCTTTGACCTGATTATGATAAAAAAGAGTCGGAGTCATCAAAATGGGGCTTTACTTTTAAGTTTTGGAGTGGAATTCACGCAAAAAAAACAGGCGAAAATAATGTAATTAGCTTCTAAAATACTTTGTGATAGCTGATCTCTGAGGTTAGCTCAGCTTTATATTTAAGGAAGTTCTTTAAATGGACTTTGCACTGCATTTTTGTGTTTCTCACCTCATTAGCGACGATATTCACTTGGCGTAGCAGAGTAGTTGCTTTTAGCCGCTGTTTGTTTTGCTAATAAGCAGCCTTGTTTGTATCTGTATCTGGTTAGCCATGAAGCAGGTTAAATGCTTTAAATTACCCCCCAACTGTGGGTATTTTTGTATGCAGATTGAGGACGACGCGATTACTTGAAGGCGAAACAAAAAACCTTTGGCGCCAGTGTCTCAGGGACTTCATGAACTCCCAACTAAGTCCACAATTTAATTTCCTTGCATCTAAAAATAGTATCTTAGACCGCCCGATCCCTCATCACTGTCAGATACTTGGAATCTTGGAATCTCCACCATCTGGTGGCAATTGTCGGGGCTTTATTTACGCCTAGTTGCCATTTCGTAGTTCCTCTTCGAGTGTCTGGGATTTGTTTGGGTTTGCATAGTTTATGTCATCTATCATCTAATTGTTTACACTATCTGAAGTTTCTGTTTTGGTTATGCCGAGAGAGGAGGAGAAAGCCACCATCCCACCGCTCTTCATTAGGTTTGGGTTTTTTCTCTTTTTTGTTCAAATTAAACTAGCACAATATGGCGGCGGCGTCCGTTCGCTTTGAATGTTTGCTCAAGTGTTTATATGTAGATTTGTGCCTTTGCATTTGCTCAAGTTTTATTAATCGGGGCAGAGGAGGGGCTTTCGGGAACAACTCTAGTCTGACGGAAGTGTGAAGAGATATAGAAGCACTCTCGGGGTCTTGTTTACCCCTTTAAAAGATTGTTTGCTATTTGAAAAAAATATAAATAATTATAGAAATAGTTCTTTAAGCTATACTCTGTCTTATCTAGAGCTTTGGGTACATGGAATACAATTAATATATAACTTCCTCAATCATTCCGTTTGATGCCTTGATTTAGCAAGGTCTTTTAACAATATCTTGAACTTTTCAATGTTTTCTGCTTGATTTTTTGTTTAATTAAGATACAAAATACATTGGCTGTATGATTCTTTTCATGTTTTCTGATTTCTGGCTTGACTGTGTCTTTCCGTACATATTTCTCGATCTATTTACGTGGTTTGCCTTGAGGCACCACATCGATTCCCATCGGCTTGTAACCTTGTGTCCGTCCGCGCGATTTGAATAAAAATGTGTCACTTGCCGTCGGCAGAGGTCGATTACTGCTCAAAAAATAAAATATATATTCCAATGCCATCAAGCTTTTAGCTTAATTGTAGATTTTATCCCAGTGTACGCTGTACAGGTGTGAGTGTTTAGCTCGGCAAACAAAGTTCGTTAATCGCATTGAACACGAAGTATTTCGAAAGCAACCGAAAACAGGGAGGAGTGCAATGCACTTGCACATAATTAATTACCGAATTCATTTGCATGCCACATCCATTGACTTTATTTTGAAACACTGTAATAATATTTGAATTTCACAAAACCCTTTGCAGCTCGTAAGTTTTTACATTTGAATTGAGCGAAACGCCAGATTCAAAAGCTATCATTAAGCTATATCAAAAGTTAGCCAAGCGCAAGAGTCTATTATCGTGAAAAGCACTGAGCGAACACATAATAAACCGATCATAAAAGCGCTTTGCCCAGAAATTCATTTGGTTTTTGAATTTCTGAACATACATATTTTTCATTAAATATTAAATATAAGAGCGACAGACAATTGCAAGATCAGAGTACGCCAGACAAGCCGTATAACCAATAACGACTGATAGCTACAAGCAAACAGATATATCCCTTGGGAACCATTGCTATCGTTGATCTTGTCCTCTGGTACACTGCCCGCAATTACTGTCTTCGCCTTAACCATTGTCGAGGGTTTGTTTTGTTTGTTAGCTGCTTGCGAATCGTTATAATAAATTGCATTAAGGTCACTCAACTGCTGCGAGTATTTCTAACTACAACCAGCCAGAGAGTCTGAATCAAAGGATCTCTGAGTTCTGCGACCAGTGTGTGCACTACAAGTAGCAAGCAGATCTGTTTTATTTTCGGTGGCACTTCGATTGAGAGCTTAGAAACTCCCAGAAGTGCAGGGTGTTTTTCTCTGTAATTAAAACCCGCACAGATCTTGAGCTGTAGATTGAGAGTTTCCCCCCCGTAGAGACTCGCTGATATCGGCCCTTAAATTAATATTAATAAAGGGAAGTCTCTGAGATCTGTGTGTTAGCTGAAAATAAAATCAAACAATTTTGCCGCTAGGATTGTGAGAACGAAAGGTAGAATTCTGCTCCTTTCCACTTCTCCTCCCAGCGAGAGACTTATCTTGGCCTAGTTTTTTCACTCTTTTGCAATTTCTCGACACTTTTTGCGAATCCCAACAAAAGTGTTGTCTAAACCTAATTCCAATTTGCAACCTTAAACAAAAAAAATAAATAAAAAAACAGGTACTAGGCCAGCCCTCACAATGTCTGTCCCTGTACGCTACTCTGCTGCCGCCGACGAATACGCCGCCGAAGTTGATTGTGAGTTGGAGTTGGAGGGCTCTCTGCAGGAGCAGCTACAGCAGCAACAGCAGTACGAGCAATACCAGCACTACCAGCACCAGTACCAACGGGAGCAGGATATCGCCTACTATTGCCACTTGCAGGCGGCGCGGCAGCAGGAGCAGTTGATGCAGCAGAGGACATCGATGTCGTCGTCGGTTATGCCAGGACTCGACTTGCCCCCAGCCCACCAGAACCATCGCCAGGAGAACATCGCCACGAACAACAACGGACACGGACTCCACCGCCACACCATGGACGCCAACAGCATCAATGCCATTCTGGTCGATGACGAGCAGCCCTCGACTTCGGCCCAGGCGGCTGCCGCTGCTGCTGCCGCTCTGAAGGCTGGAGTGTCCGCTGGCGTTGGCATTGCTACTCCTACAACTGGTGGTCCCAATGGGGGCAAGCTGCTGGCCAACGGCATTAACCACAATGCAGAGATGCCAACTGATTGGATGAGGATTGCGGACGAGGGCCGGTATGGGACACCGGGTGCTGCTGGCTTGGAGTATCAGAAGTACGAACAACAACAACAACAACTCGAGGATCTGGAGGGTGGCGCTGCTGCTGGCAACAACAACGAGCCATCGTCATCGCCATCGAAGAAGCTGGAGGACCAACTGCACGCCCTCACCTCGGACGAGCTGTACGAGACGCTCAAGGAGTACGACGCCCTGCAGGACAAGTTCCACACGGTGCTGCTGCTGCCCAAGGAGTCGAGGGTAAGTCTAGTGAAAATTATGGATTTTCTGACTAAAAACTAGACCTAATTCCCACCTGGAAGAGAGCTCCTCTTATCCCTTAGCCTAACTCCCGACTAACCTCGTAATCTCTCTCCCCTTTTCAGCGCGAGGTGACCGCCGGTGGACGAGATGGCTCCGCCTATGTGCTGCGCTGCCTGAAGATGTGGTACGAGCTGCCCTCCGACGTCCTGTTCTCGGCCATGAGCCTGGTGGACCGTTTCCTGGATCGCATGGCCGTCAAGCCGAAGCACATGGCCTGCATGAGCGTGGCCTCGTTCCACTTGGCCATCAAGCAGCTGGACCTGAAGCCCATACCCGCCGAGGATCTGGTTACAATATCTCAGGTGGGTTTTCTTGCTTTTAACTTTGCATTGCTTGGGTATTTATGGTTCCTTGGCTCAGTGTGGTTGTACCGCTGGCGATCTGGAACGCATGGCTGGGGTGATTGCCAACAAGCTGGGCGTCCAGATGGGACATGCACCGATCACATCCGTGAGCTACCTGCGCATCTACTACGCCCTCTTCCGCAATTTGGCTAAGGAGATTGGCGGCGACTTCTTCAAGTTCTACCAGCAGCTCATCAAGCTGGAGGAGCTGGAGAATCGCCTGGAGATCCTGCTGTGCGACGTGAAGACCACCGTGATTACGCCCTCGACCCTGGCCCTGGTGCTCATCTGCCTGCATCTGGATTTCCACATCAAGGAGTCGTACACGCGCGGCAGTCCGGAGCTGAAGCATGTCTTTGAGTACATTCTCTTCCTGCAGCAGTACATGAGGGTGAGTTTTACTAAGAGAGGCTCTCAAAGAGAGTTATCTAATTTAAATGCTTGTTTTTATTGACAGATCCCCGATCGCGTTTTCACCTGCGGCTTTAGCATTGTGTCGGGCATTCTGTCCCATTACAACGGGCAGAACAAGGCGCCCTACAAGCAGCGGCTAGTCTGGAAGTTGTCCAGTCGCACGCTGCGCGTCTTGCGCCCCATCAATCGCTTCTCCTCCGACCTGCCCACCATAGAGGAAGGCATCTCCAATGCCCTCGACGATGGCCTGCGATCGAGGTGAGTTTTCTTTCCATGTTACTTATTTTTACAGTGAAGATGATGATATTTCCATGCACCACTCTTAATGCTTTTTTATAAGCAAATGTGCAGATTATGGATAACTGATATGGGATAATAGAAAGTAGAGTCAGGGAGGTAGTGAGCCCAGTGATCGGCACGGCCTTATTCCGCGGGGTAGGGTATTTCTCAGTCGGCGTCGCTGCTGCTCAAGCACAGTATGCACAAAAGAGAACAGAAGAAGAAAGAAGAGAAGAATCAGTGCAGACAAATTGTATTTGTTTAGCTAGATGTAGCCTTTTTTGGCGTTAAATAGCTAGTTTTTAGGCTATAGCTATTTTTTGCCATATTACAATAAATTTTAGCTTTTCTTTTTCTCATATCTATCTCGTACAAATGCAATGTTGGCATTTGACTGTAGTGGTGCGGATCACTGTATTAAACCAATTAAAACTGTAACGGGAAAACATAGAAATAATGAAGAACAATGAAGAACTCTCGAATTCAATTGTAAAAATTCCCTATGAAAGCTTTCGGCTCCCTGGATCCCTTGTTTATTTTTAGTGAGTGACTTCTCGCTTTTTGTATATAATCTGATATGTAAGGCATGTGTGTCGATGGCGATCCGAACGTTTTTTGGCGTAAACAAGTTTCTAGAATATTAGCGATTCCATTATCAGCGGCGGCAGCAGCAACAGCAACAACACAATTGTCATGAGACTGGCTGGCTCGCTGGCTCGCCCACTTCCCGCCGCCGCCCCGCCTCCTCCTCCGCCTCTTTCGCCCATAAAAACGCGGCTATATGTGTGTGTGTTTATGTACCTATTTGTTTTTTATTTTCGCCTGGCTTTTCGGCAACAATCTTATCGTTCGCACGCACATAGGCGGCTGCGAGGGTTGCGGCAAGAATATACCATACCTACATAACATATCCGCTAGGTATATGTATATTATAGAAGACCGACCCACCTACCTATATCTATGGGTGCTTACCCATCTCTCAGCTGTTGGCCGTCCTTGAATTCTCACATTGAACTTAGGCTGCATGTTCAATGTCATTGGAATGAATTTCTATTTTCGTGTTTGTTTTCTAGCTTTCTTTTTAGTGGCTATCTTATCGCTGATATGGAGGTTTGTCATAAAGACTGGAGAGTTCAATGCACCATTTGGCGGAGCTGCACCTGAGCAAAGGTGTTTTTTTTGCTAATTTATCAGCTGATTTCTCAGCTTTTTGCTAATTACGAGTGCTTTTGAGGGGGCCTTCAACTTGAACTCGTTTAATTGATTGCCTCCTTCCCCGGTTGTTAAGGCCAAATCAAGGTTGCCAACGAGTTGCACAATCAACCTGAGTAAAAAGGGGAGAATGCAATGGGTCATTAGTTTCTGTAGTTTTAACAGATTTACAAACGATCAAAGGTCTAGGGGTATGTTCTTGGGAGAAACTATTATAGTACAGAAATATGTGTCAGTGGAAAAAAATCTATCAATCTAAGCACTTAACTTTACTTGACAATATATAATGATTTTTGAGAGGTGTACATTTTGATAAGAAAAACTTAGTCACTCTAAATAAATCTAGAACTTTACGCTGATTATCGGTAATAAGGTAATGTCCTGGAACACGGGTGCTCATCTGCCTTAGAAACAAGAACAAATTACATTGGGATTAGCGGCAAGAAAAAAAAAACTCAATGAAATTGTTGTTGGCGAGCTCGGTCTTATCAGTATAGGACGGCGACACAAAGAGGAAAGTGCAAAATTGTTTGTGGATAGCGTCGGGAGCCTATGCTGTGGGATTTTACAAAAACAAATGTGATGCGTGGGCATAGGCTTGGGCATCACGATCCTGGAAAGAACCGTAGCTCTTTCAGCTCATAAAAATGTTTTTGAGAGCTTTCTGGGCATGCTATAGTTACAAACTCAAAGTGTTCACATTCTAAATGCATATTCAAGCTGACTATTGACTTTAGGGGTAGTTTTGGGTTATTAGCTTTTTATTTTTATTGGCAAACATGCTTAAAAAATTTAAATTAAATTAATAACCTATTATATCATATTAATATCCAATACTCTTACTTAATACATCAAATCGATTGTCTTTTCCTTTTGCAGGACTGAGAGTATTAGCTCCGAGGAGGAAGAGGACTGGCCAACTTCACCCATAATTCCAATTTTCGAACAATGTTAGTATCCAGCGGCCAGCCAGCAGCAGTAGCAGTAGCAGCAGCAGCAGCGGGAACAACAACAGCTGGAACTGGAGCAGCGGACAAGAACCAGACGGCCGCGCGGCACACACCACAGGGGCTCCTGTGGTCCACATCATCCAGCCTCCAGGCCACCACAAACACATATCCCCGGAAAGCGAGACACGAGCAAGGCGAGGAGGATGATGGGTGGCAGGAACTGCAGGAGGAGATCTTCACCATTGAGTGTGTGGCCGTGCGTCTAGAGTAGGTAGTGCTGCTTAAGGCAGCAAGCAGCAGAGTATGTGTGTGTATATTTTGCTAAAGTGCATCATAATTATTTTGGCATGCGTACACGTACGTGTATTTTGGTAGCGCTGGTTCTAACATTTAAGAAACTATTGAAATATGCGGGTGAGAGGTGAACCCTTTGCCGCCTTTTGTGACGTCACCACCCACGAGTGGCGCTCGCAATTTTTTCGATTTATTTTTTGCGGTAGACAAAAAAATACGTGAGAAAAAAACCAAGAAAACCTAAAAAAAAAAAAATATAAAAACAAGAAAATAATGCTGCGGACCATCATACAAAAGATTGATGCCGTTCCGGATCATATTATTCGAGATCAGTGAGAGAGAGAATACGATTTGAGAATTGCGAGAACCCACACAACCGATAAATCCCGAACACACACGAATCTGGAATGGGACAGCAATTTTTTGCGTGAGACCGTGAAAAAAATTCAAAAAATCACCTTAAGAAAAAACCATCTAAAAAGAAAATCATTTTCAGTAGAGAGACCCCAATTAGTTTTGTAAACCCCTTTATATGTTCTCCATGTTTGTTCCGCCCTTTTATATCAGTTATGTATTAATTCCCGTAAAATCAAGGACCCAAAAAAAACGACAAGAAAAAATCATAAAATCTATAAAAGCAAAAAAAAAAGTACAAAAACGAACCTAAACGATAAGCTAAACCAATCAAACCACAAAAAACAAGGTCAGATCAGATTAATCAGTAATTTTAGCCGCGCTCAAGAAAGGAAAAATTAAAATCCCAAAAAGCAAGAAAAAAACAAATAAAAATATATAATTCGCCGCCTATATTGACTAAGAACTCTTAACAATAATAATAATTAAACATTAAACAAGGATATGATGATGAAAACCACAATATTGTAGTGTGTGTGTCTAGTAGATTTTTTCTCTGTAAAACAAAAACCTAAAAAACCTAAAACAAAAAACAAAAGAAAGAAAACACCAAACAAAAAGCGAACTCAATTTCTGCCCTAAAAAATCAACATTTCACCAATGGAAAGGCATTGAGATTTAGTTTGTTCAGTAATCATTTTTTATATTATATAATTACCTTCTTTACCCATTCTTCTTTTTTGTTACATATTATACCTTATTTATTAAAAAGATATTGTAAAAACAAAATGAAATCCATTCTTATGTTGTACTTTACGAGAAATACCAACTAAAACCTAAGTTTAAAGCGAAAACCAGCAACCAAAACAACAATTCAGACTCTAATTGAAGCGCGGCAAACTTTGCTCCGAAATTATGATGCAACTTTTAGCAAGATGTACATTTTAGGGAGGAGAGAGGAGAGGAGAGTTAAGAACAAAGTTAAACAAGGGGTGTGAGAGTGTGTGGAGAGCATAGAAGAACTAACAGAGCATAAAAACAATTGAAATTTGGCAAAATTCATTAAACTTCTTCGAAAATCTAACCAAGATGATCAGAATGTGCAAGCAAAAACGATCTTTTGTGTGTAAATTTGAATAAATATGCATTCTGGCATTCAGTTTTTCAATGAATATTTACAACAAACCTAGCCTGTTTTATTTATTTATCACTTGTGTTGTGTGTGCAGTTTGCAGTCCAGTCCAGTCCAGTCCAATGGCAATGGCAGCCTCCAACCAGAGAGCAGACTCGAACTCGATCGAAATGTGAGTACCACCACAATTTCCATACTCCCCAGATCCCAGATCCCTAAAACCCACTGTGCACACCGACAAATGTAAATAAATAAAAAGCAAAGCAAAAAGGCGAAGACTTTGCTGTAGATATTCATATTCTCATCACTTTAATATATTGTGCAATAGTTTCTTAGTAACTTTTTAGTAGTCCTTCTTTCCCTAAGCGCCATTAACATATTGTAAACACAGAGTCGAACGCTAAAATGCGAAGAAGTAAACCAACAATTAATATTTAAGCGAGAGAGATCAATGTGTTCAATTGCCTGGCAGAGAAACAAAACTTAAACGAAGAACATAAACAATTTTTAAGCTTAGTCTAACTTTTTAGTAAGAGCCAATTGACAAATAAGCGAGAGGTGAAACGGAAGCGGAAACGGAAACGAAGTCTAGAGCTAAGTTTTTCTACAAAATGCCCGTCGACTGCCACTACTGAGATGAGATTTCGAAACACAAAACTTACATTGTATTTCATAATTTTTAACAACTAGCAAATTTTACATTGTATTTAGCGCGGAGTTGGTTAAATATTTGCAATGAACACATCAAACAACAAAACAACAATCTCAATTATTGTAAAATATCTATAATTTTAGCTTTTATGTTAAGATGACTCATTTCGCATTTTTGAGCTTAGTTTTTACCATTTCTTTGAGACGGAGACGATCATCGGTTGAGGTTATATTATCGGTTAGTTATTATTAGGCTTTTGTAGTTGCAAAAGCGAAATGAATTCATTCTGTACATTATTACGAACCACTCATTTTAATTTATTCGAAATTACAAGAACCTGTAACTAGATTCTACATTAGGCGTCCAACAAGAATCATTCTTAAGCAAAAATAATGGATCATTGTGTAAGGAAGGGAGAAGATGAAACACAAGTTGTTTAAATGCAACTAAAACTCGTGATTTAAATCATTGTACACACATTACAACAAAATAAATGGAAAAAAAGTATTATTAAATGGTAAATGGAAAGTGGTGTCTGTTATTGTGGATGGGGGTTGGTTTCTTTCAGGTTTCTTTTGGAGAAAATATCTGAAAAATGTAAACATATCTCGGTGGAAATACATTTCTTGTATAGTTTTTAAGATACATTTATGTTAAACAGTAGATAACGGTTTTATTATTATGTTTTTATTAGAGTATGCACGGATTACTTTATGCCAGTGACTCGTTTCTGATGTGCGTGCCATTGTTAAGATAGTCGACTTCCTTACTGTATTTTAAACAAATCTTTATTTAAGGTCAACTTCAATGAATTTCCTAAATATATATATCAACTTTATTTTGGCTAAACTCACATAAGGGCAAATTTAAAAGTATTTGTAAATATATTTGTTGTCCACGATGGTGCTGGTGAACGCGCCCTTAAATATTTATTGGTTTTGTCCCTCACTAAATTTCTATCGAAATTCTTGTTCGAGGTTCGAGACTACGCTAAGTTCCTATCGAATGGCATATTAGTGTCATTTAAATTAAACAAAATAGCTTAAAATATTTATAGTAAACTTTTCCTGATTAAATTTGATTTAAAAACTTATTAAAACCACTATCAATGTATTAAAGTTAGTTCTTCCTTGAGCACACAATAGAGAAAGTTTAGGGTTTTTTTCGGAACGAATAATTTAAAATAATACAAAAATAATACAAAATAAATAAATAAAGTAAATTTAATTTATTAAGTTTTGATTTCATTAACATATTTTTTAAATTTAGGGGAAGACTGGATTTTTTAGGGGGAAATAATGACTATTTGAGATTTTTTAGGGGGAAAGCTAAATTTGTCATCTGGTAACACTGTTCGAACATAACCTTCCTTTTCTATAATTTTTTGTGCTGTGTACACGTGTTTCCACAATGGCACCCGTCGAGAAAGCTAAAAAGGTGGCCAAGTCGGCCAAAAAGGGCAAGAAGCACCCGGTCAACTCCTACCTGAAGGGCGGCATCCTGCGTTACTCCAAGGCCCAGGTAAATATGGCTGAAAACGTCGTGGCAGCGGGCCCCTGGCGGTGTGACGCCTCCACCTCCTCCCGAAAGTGACTAAAGCGGCGTGGTTTACATATTGCTTGCTGGCTGGATTATCTTCAAATCGAGAAATACTAACTAATATTACCTGTTGAATCGTATAAATGTGATTGGCTTTAGGCTCTATACTTTGTCTCTATAAAGTGTTAACTATGATGATATTTCCATGCACCACTCTGAAGGCTTTCGATAAGCCAAGTGCAGATTATGGATTTTCTGAACAAAAATGCAAAAAAACACAAAGTAATAGAGCCTAAAACTAACAAATACAATTAAATAAGTAATCTGTAATGGATTATCTTCACAAAAAGTGCTTGTAAATTGGTTATTTTTAATAGAGTAATCAATATTTTCAAGTTTTGTACATCTGCTTTGGTTTTAGGCTCTATATTTTGCCTCAAAAAATGTTAATGATGATATTTCCATGCACCACTCTGAATGCTCTTATGAGCTCTGTGCAGATTATGGATATTCTGAACGAAACAACAAAGTACTAGAGTCTAAAACTAACAAGTAAAATCAAAAAAGTAATCTGTAATGGATTCTTTACACATAAAGTGCTTGTAAATTGGTTACTCTATAAGAATACTCTATTTCCTTGGTTCTAGGCTCTTTATCTTGTGTTAAAAAAGGTTTATGATGATATTTCCATGCACCACTCTGAATGCTTTTACAAGCAAAGTGCAGATTATGGATTTTCTGAACAAAAATACAATAAAACACAGTAATAGAGCCTAAGATTAATTAATCAAATGAAATAAGTAATCTGTAATGGATTCTCTTCACAAAAAGTGCTTGTAAATGGATTAATCTCTTAGAATAATCCTTATTTTCAAGCTTTATCCGTCTGCTTTTGTTTTATGCTAAAAATGATGATATTTCCATGCACCACTCTGAATGCTTTTATGAGCTATGTGCAGATTATGGATTTTCTGATAAAAATGCAATGAAAAAGAGCTGAAATCTACAATTGTTCCCAAATTAGTTCAATAAATAATGCAGCTTTAATAATAAACTAACACTAATAGCCTTTCCTTTCTTCCAGATGTACAAGCGTCGTGCTCTGTACCGCCTGAAGGACAAGAAGAGCCCCGTGGTGCAGAAGGTCAAGGTGCCCATCAAGAAGGTGAAGAAGATCGGCGGCCCCAAGAACGGTGGTGAGCGTACTGTTTACCTGAACAAGTCGAAGGCCACCTACCCCACCAAGACCTTCGTGAAGAAGCGCCCCTCCAAGGCCAACTTCAGCGAGCACAAGCGCAACACGCGCCGCAACCTGAAGCCCGGCACCGTTCTGATCCTGCTGGCTGGTCGCCACCAGGGCAAGCGCGTTGTCCTGCTGAAGGTGCTCGAGTCCGGACTGCTGCTGGTCACCGGACCCTTCGCCCTCAACTCGTGCCCCCTGCGTCGCGTGTCGCAGCGCTACGTGATCGGCACCTCGTCGAAGGTGGACCTCGGCGCCTTCAAGGTGCCCGAGCACCTGAACGACGCCTACTTCCGTCGCCTCAAGGCCAAGAAGGACAAGAAGAGCGGCGAGGCCGACATCTTTGCGGCCAAGAAGGAGCGCTTCGTGCCCAACGAGCAGCGCAAGAAGGACCAGAAGGAGGTGGACTCCGCCCTGCTGAAGGTGATCAAGGCCCATCCCGAGGGCAAGTTCTTTGCCAAGTACTTGCAGAACATGTTCGCCCTGCACTCCTCCCAATACCCCCACCGCATGCGCTTCTGAGCGGTGCCCCCAGGGTGTTGACAGCAACTTCAGTTTAAGGATTTCTAAACACACTTTGTACAAGCGAGCGTACGACCATTCTTCGCTGGTTAGACAGAAACAGAATTTGTAAAATAAATCTTACAAAACGGAACAAGTCGAGGCTCTTCTATCATTTACGCGGCACTAGCCATTGGGAGCAATTTTAAGAAATTTTATTTAGATTTTCAAGGCCATAAACCAGCGGTCGGCACGGCCCTATTCCGTGGGGTAGGGTATTTCTCAGTCGGCGTCGCTGTCACTCACGCACAGTATGACCAAAGGGAACCAGAAGAAAAAGTATGCTCAAAAGAGAAATGAAGAAGGATGCACAAAAGAAAACAGAAGAAGTATGCACAAAAGAGAACCGAAGAAGAAGTATGCGCAAAAGAGAACAGAACAATCAGTGCAGACCAAATGTAATTGTGTAGCTAGATTTAGCCTTTTAAATAGCTAGTTTTTAGGTTAAAGCTATTTTTTGCATTTTACAAAATATTTTAGCTTTTATTTGTTTTCTCATATGTATCTAGCCATAAACAAAGGGTTTTGGGTTGTAAATGTGCAAACAATCACTTGCATTTGGACTCAAATAGCTAACTTAACGACTCAATTTGGCAGGGGACTATGTGCAGACATCCGGCTTCTTGTCCACCGGCACCTGGCTCGTATCGGGGTACTCCGGCTGCAGGTTGAGGGCGGCCAGCAGCTTCCTCCTGCCGTGGACATGCCACAGCATTTCCCGGTAGGACCGCGGCAGCACCTCGTCCAGCACCTTGTCCGCCTTGTAGGTCAAGTAGAAGACGTTGGTGGTCTGGACCCTGTCCACGCTCTTCAGATCCCACACCTGGGCCACGGTCATCAGCTGGACGTAGTTCTGGGCGGTGTAAACCACGTAGGCGGTGAGCTGGAGGAAGGTATTCACATGCACCGGCTGCATGAAGCTGATGTCCGAGATGCACTTGAGGATGGCGCGGTCGCCGAGGTAGATGCTGGCCATGATGAAGCTAATCTCGACGGCCTGGCGCATCAGGTAGCCGCCGAAGATGGTGTTCTGGGCATTCCGGTTCTCCGGAAACGGGGCAATCATCGTCGTCTGCATGGAGTCCTCCATCCAGCGGCATTTCGGCGGCAGGACCCGCTTGTTCAGATCCATGCCGCTCAGCGGGGTCGTCCTCCGGAGGATCTCGTACATGATGGTCTGCTCGTGCTCCCTGGGCGGCGAGTTGAATACGGAATCCTTGGCCGAGGCACGGCGCATCTTCTGCCGCCTCTCCGCCTGCTGCTGGATCAGTTTCTCCGTCTCGTCACCCACCTTGAGGGGATTAATGGGCGCCGCACCAGTGTTCGTGGCATTCCTGGCCACCATCACGAAGATCGCCTTCGTCACGTCGATGTACTCGCCGTGGGCCAGCTGCCGCACGTAGATGGTGATCTCCATGGAGCTGCGACCCGTCCACGAGACGTGGCCACTGATCTGGATGTCCTGGTTGACCTGCAGCCGCTCCAGGTTGCTGAACTCCACCTTGTCCACCAGCAGGGTGACAAAGGTGTAGGGCAGCGGCACTCCCTCGGGCAGGTCCGGCAGCTTCACATGGCGATGGCATATCCACACGGCGAACATGTCCAGCTCCTCCATGATCCGTCCCAGCCTCACCCTTCCCAGGTGGTTCACATACCGCTCGCGGATCAGCTCACTGGCGCTCAGCGGCAGCAGGACCGTCGTATGCGAGTCCAGCATTGTCCTGGGCGGCAGGTCCTCGTGCTTGGGCTGGTGCTTCAGAAGGTGGTCCCGCGACTTGGGTATGGTGTGGTAGCCCACGTCCACGCCGGACTCCTTCTGTATGATTTGGATCACTGCGGGTTATGGGTCTTCCTTTATGATCTGCACTTGCTGCACTTGGTAAGGCCACGTACTCACCCTCGTCCAGCGTGCCGGAGCAGTGATCCGAGGTCACTTTGGGTTCCTTGTCAGAGGCATACTTCCTGGTAATCTGGGTAATCTGGGGGCCCGGCAGCAGCCATTTCCTATTTCCATTTCTAGTGCTGGAACAGATCCTCCTTGCCAGCACCCTCCCCAGTCCCAGTACCATCACACGATGCATACTTCCAGGATTGGACAGGAGCCGTGCCGCCTACTGAATACGGAATACGAAGGGGTTTTGCTGGGCGAGAATAATAATAATCCTAATACGTAATACGGTTCAGCTCGATCGGATTTGCATCGAGTGCTGCTGGCACTTGGACTGCACTCGAGAGAGTGGCACTGGGTCCCCGAGAATCGCTGGCAGAGAGTGCTTGCCAAGACTTTCGATGACGTCCACCGTTACATGCCTCTCACCTCCAACTGAGCACTCGTCGTGTGTCGATCACCTGTGCACATGGATGATAGTTTGGGTGAGAGAATCGCTAGCTTTACACAGAGAAAAAAGGTACTGAGGGGTTAGCGAGCATGATCTTGATTTTAAAAAATAAATAAATAAAATAGGTAATAATATATTATGTAAAATATATCAAGATGTATCATATATTCACTATATACCTGTGATGCTCAAGCCTATGCCCACGCATCACATTAGTTTTTGTAAAGTCCCACAGCATAGGCTTTGTGTGAGCCTATTCCATAGGTAATTTTGCACTTTCCTCTTTGTGTCGCCGTCCTATACTGATAAGACCGAGCTCGCCAACAACAATTTCATTGAGTTATTTTTCTCCCCGCTAATCCCAATGTAATTTGTTCTTCTTTCTACACAGAACATCTTTTTCTTCTTTATGCTCAATTCATTCGCATTCTATGAGGTTAATAAGTGAAGTGAGCGATGAATTGCCAAGTGCCTTTCTCTCAGTGTACATCTTGAAAAAAAGCAAAAGTGTTATTACAAGTGTACATGTTTTCTTTTTTCACGCTAAATGTTGAATTTTCCAGTCATTAAACACTTTCTCAAACAGCTTTATATACAATTATATCATATTTCACGTTTACCGGGCTATGATCTTTTGGGAATGTCAGGAGCCGAACCATTATGTATACTTTATTATTTGTATTTTTTATTATATTATTTGTATTTTTTATTATATTATTATATTTTATTATGTATACTTTCACACTAAAAATTAATGTGAAAAATAGCTACATATGAAAATAATTTTAAATAGTTTTAATATGTGCTAAGTTCGTTTTTATCTATGTAGTTTTTCAGTGGATTTATCAAATCTACAATCTAATCTCTCAACTGAAGGTATGAAGATGAGATCGCAATCTAATGATTTTGTCTAGCAGATATATGTCGAGTAAATGGAAATAATATGGTACATTTTAAAAACAAACAAAAAATATACATATGTACTCGTATGTTTTCTTTTATCTGTGTTGGTATATGCACTGCCATAAGGCAGCTTTGAGGACCCCGGATCTAAGGAAACCGTAGCTTGAAGAGTTTCCTAGTTCTTTGATCCAGAAATTAATTTCCAATAATAACAAGTATTTCTCTCCATATAATTTAATTTATTTATACACATTAAGAAGAGTAAACAAAGCAAACTTGCGGCTTAGAGTTTCAATTCCCTCAGGGCAAAGTTCAGTACCACCGGGAGTAGGCCGGTATCTTCCAGGTCCAAGATCTGCTGCCTTAGGTTGTCCACCGGACGGGAATGTATGAGCTGGAAGCAAGAGAGATTAGCCAGGATCAGGGAACACCCTAATATCTCCGAGTTATTATTTATAGAATATATTAATAACAATTCTGTAAATAATAACTTGGGACTTGTGCCATAAATATAAGGTATAGCTTATAAGACAAGGAAAAGCGAAACAAACAAATAAATTAAATTAAAATAAATACCGCTTTGATCTTCTGCCGCTGCTCGGAGCTCTCGCAGAAGCTGAGGATGGCGGCGGCCATGTGGGGTCGATGAATAACCACGCAGTACTCGGCAAACTGCAGCAGATTGAGGGCATGGACCACCGGGCAGCCCTGCAGGCGCAGCAGGGTCTTGTGCAGCTGCTCCTCCTGGGCGAAGGTGCGCGTCTGCACGGCGTTCTTCAAAGGGTGACAGAGAACGTAGTCCCAGGCCAGGGCCAGGCCATCCAGATGCAGAAGGTGAGGCCTGGAGCTGAGCACGTCCAGCAGGGCGTTCAGCTCCCGCACCATGTTGAACATGATCATGCGCTTGAGGATGCCGTTCCAGATCTTGGGCAGGTGCACGTCGAAGCCCAGGCAGATGTTGGCCATCACCTCGAGGGAGAGCGGGTTCTGGGCGTTCCGCTGCCAGATCATCTTGAGGATGTCTATCTTGTTGCACTGCTCGCCGGCGAACTTCTCGAGGTTGGACTTGTAGCCCAGGGTCTTCAGGTCGTTGACGCACTTGATGCTGATGAACTGCCGCTGGTTGATGGTGCTGGTGAAGGAGTTGCTGCCGTCGTTCAGCTTCGAGTAGCACTCGTACATCTGCAGCTGCGTGGAGGTGTTCATCGACCCTCCCTTGAAGATCAGGCCCACCAGGAACTTGACCGCCTCCGCCTTGGGCCAGCTGGCGAGGATGTAGAAGGCCCGGTTCACGTTCTCGCTGGCACTCTGCACCCCCCTCACCCCCGAATCAGCTCCCTGCGCGTGCTCCGGCTCCTCCATGAAGGTCTCCTCCAGCATGGTGTTGTCCGCCGGCTCCATGGTCACCGATAGCCACTTCTGGAGCAGCCGGAACTGAATGGTGTCCAGGCAGAGGCCGTGCAGCTTGGCTATCTCGCCGACCAGGGCGTTGATGTCCACCTTCGAGGACTGCAGGATGAGTTCGTGGTGGTACAGGCTGTTGATCAGCTCGCTAGGGTTCTCCACCATCCCCAGGAGCTTCTCATCCGTCAGGCCGTAGACGTGCAGCAGGTGCTGCGTCTTCTGGATGGGATAGCGGCGCTTCACCTTCGCCACATGCTCCTGGTCGGTGATGAGGTCTGCCTTTGCCTGGACAAACTTCCAGCACTCGTAGGAGGCCTCCACCTGGTCGGCCCCGTCCCGGGCGTAGTTGGAGACGTAGTAGAGGATCAGGAAGGCCTTGTTCGGGTTGTGCACGTTCTCCACGAGGCGGAGAATGGACATCAAGAAGGCATTGTTGGTGGGATACAGGCTCCAGGACTCGGGCTCGTTGCGCGACTTGTACTCAGCGATGGAGTTCTTCACCGCCGACATGCAGAAGTAGTCGCAGTTCTGGGCACTGTCCTTGGAGCCCTTGAGGGAGGTGTGCATCTGGATCAAAGGGAACCAGCCCAGGCAGTTGTCCACGCTCAGTTCGCTCACTAAAAGGGATCTCTTGAGAAGGGGAAAAAGAGGGGAAGAGTGTGCCTGCTACCCACCGAGTATGTCCTTTAGGGGCTGCTCTACGATCGCCATGAAGGGCAGACGGTAGCGGGAGATCTTGGGCAGGATGCCGTTCTCCTTGTGCGACTTCAGCCACATGTCCGTCTCGAACTGGCTGGGACGATTGCGTCGCCTGCCCGTCATCTTGTAGCGCAGGAAGCGCAGGATGTTCTTCCAGATCTCCATCTCCTTGGGGGCCGCGTCGAAGAACATCAGGATATTGATCACGCACATGTACAGCTCGTAGAAGTAGATGTTGATCTGGACAAAAGGAACTTACATACTGCTAAGGATAGTACAAAGATCTCACCTCCTCGATGAACTGCTTCAGCTTGGCGGTGAAAAGCTCCACGTTCTTGATGGCATCGATGTAGGGCTGGCACATGTCGCGCATCTCCTGGGCGCTGCACAGCATCACCAGCTTCTCGTCCCCGAACCCATCGCGATGCACATCGAAGCGCAGCTCCTGGCTGCTGAGTATGCTTAGGATTTGTGTGATCAGGATCTTCTGGAAATCGAAGCCAAAGTCCCGGCTAATGCGCTCTAGGAGACGCACGTCCAGCTGCTTGTTGTGGAACTCCTTGAGCAGGTCCTCCACGCTGTCCATTTCGGCATTGAACCGGCCAATGATGCGCGGATCCTGCTGGCAGAACTCCAGGTAGTAGTAGAGCTTCAGGCGTCTGCAAGGATTTGTAGCAGGTCAATTAAGATAAGTATAAGTATAAGTAAGTATAAGTATAAGTAAGTATAAGTATAAGTAAGTATAAGGAAGTAAAAGTACAAGTGTGTATAAGTATAAGAATAAACTCGCGAAGCGATTTTTTGTCGGCATTAACCCTTATACAAAAACAGCATTTTGCATTGTCGTAAAAACTTGAATGGTTTAACTTTAATGTTATGAAATTTTTTTAATAAAATTAAGAAACTAAGAAATTGTGAGGAAACATTATTAAGATCAGTCGAAAACGGTAAAATAAATTTAGCTGTAAAAAGGTTATATTTTAAGATAATATTTTAGAATAAAGAACGTAAACAAACGGCTGGCAAAACAAAAACAAAAACAACGCCTCTTCTCAAACTCAAAATTATTAAATTTTTAACTATAAAAAACATTTAACTGTTTCTATTATAACATGCAACTTAAAGCCCCACACACCATCTAAGGGTTAGCAACATAAGATGAGAAAAAAGTATAAGGCAGAACAAGAAGGAGGAAACCAAGAAGATTAGAAAAATAAAGGCAGAATAAGAACGGGCAACCGAAGAAGATTATAAAAGATAACAAGGCAGAACAAGAACGAGCAATCGAAGAAGATTAGAAAAAAGAACAAGGCAGAACAAGAACGAGTTAAAAACTAAATCTAAACTACATACATATAATCTTAATTTCATCTAAAGAGAGTTAAACTAAACTAAACTAAGCTAGAGACACAATAAAAGAAAAGACATATAATAAAAACATCCTGATACAGATTTATAACTAGAATATTTAAGTTTCTTACTTGGCACGTATCCTCTCCACGGTGTCCACATCGCCCAGATGCTCGCTGTACATGGCGGACAGCGTCAGGCAGTTGATCATCTGCAGATCGGACTTCACCTCCTTGGCGAGCTTGTCCAGCAGGGCCATGGCATCGCTGTTGACCGCCAGCATGGTGAAGAGCTCCATGAAGTTGACGCTCTTGCTGCCCATCGCGTTGCGGAGGATGCGGCGCAGCTGGAGCGTGATGAAGCCCTCGTTGATGATCCGCTTGCTGAGGCAGTTCTGCTTCTGGTACTCCAGCAGGTACTGCAGCATCACGTACCACACGTCGTGCTCCTTGGTCTTGGTCAGCAGCTCCATCGACTGGAAGAAGTCGCTCTGGGCACTGTCTGTCACCTCCGCAATGTTCTCCCCCAGGCCCAGGCGCACCTGCATCAGGAGGGAGTTCTGTGGCTCCGCCTCGATCACCATGAGCCTCAGGGTGCGGGCCAGGAACTTGACAATCGGCAGATGACAGCCCAGGGTCTTCTTCGTCTCCGGCTGCTGGACGGGCTGCACCTCCACCTCATCGAATATGGACACCGAGGGGCGCTTCTTCATCGAAGGCATTGAAGGCACCTGCAGCAAGGAGCCATTGAGCGCACTGCTGGTGAAGTTCAGCGTGGTCTCCCCCAAGGCCAGGGTGGTGCCGTCCAAGGAGCGGCAGATGTGCTCGTTGACGGCCTGCTCCTTGCCATCGTAGTGCCTGCGAATGGCATCCAGGGGATAGTGGAGCACGGCCACGCGCACATACTTGATCACCTCTACAAGGTCGCGGCACCGGCTCTGCTCATGGACCTGGGCGGCTACGAGCAGCTCGTAGGCGAGCGGAAAGCTCAGGGGATCGCTGTCGGTGATCAGCTGCAAGGAAGAGGGCAGGTCTGCCCGGGAACGGAGAAATATAAGACATTACTTTCCCAAAATTGGAATCATCGAAGTTTTCAAACATCGATGTTCGATGTTTTCTAGAGCTGGCAAAAAAATCGATGTTTTGCACTATCGATTATTTCGATATTTTACTAGTGAAATCGATGTTTCCTAAGCCATACAATTTCTGCTTATAAAAATGATATTATCTGCAGTTGAAGCCTTGAGTAATGCCATTTTCTCACTTAAAACGATTCCGGCTTTAAGGGATTAATTTTCATTCATGATCTAACCTATATCTAGATCTAATCTATAAGTTTTATACTTGTAGCGTTAGGAAGAACTTTAAATAAATAAATAAACCAAATATTTCCCTTCCAGCATTCGAGAAAGCATCGTCGTGATCATTTCAAAGGCTTAAAATGGAGTCTAATTGGTATAATCAAAACATCGATAGTGCGAAAAACAATCGATGGTTTTCAAAACAGTTCAAAAAAATCGATACTATCGAAAGTGCTTCGATGTTTTGCCAGCACTATCCCGTATGATCAATACCCACCATTGTCGGTGCCCTTGGCACTCTCAATTTGCTGGACCAGCAGCAGGAGCGCCAGCTGGATAAAGTCCCCGGCATTGACCGCTTGACAGTCGACGAACTGCGTCACATGGTGGGCAATGGCGCAGCTGAGGGGCAGGCAGCCGACGCGCTGGCAGATCCTCTCCAGCCCAAAGACCTGGGACAGATCGAGGGCCGTGCACAGCGCCTGCATTTCGCTGACGATGTAGCCGGACATGTTCAGCGAGGCCTGGGCCCGCTCCACGATGCGCTCGATGGTCTCCTCCAGCAGCTGGTGGCGCCGCTGCAGGGGTATCAGCTCGCTGCTGCAGCTCAGCTCGACGCCGAATCTCTGGTGGAGCTGGAAGCGGTGCTTGATCACCAGGTAGCGCCGCTCGTACGCGGGCTCCGCGTGGGGCAGGAACAGCTTGAACAGCTCCAGGACATTTTGGTGCTCCTGCGCCCGGGACTCGCTCTCGAAGCAGGCGTGTGGGGTGTTCTCCAGCAGGTTGGCCAGGATCTCCACCACATGGCGGCCGTCCTCCGAGAACTTGTCCTTGCTGAGCGTCTTGAAGAACTCGTAGGACTGCTCGATCTGGCCGCGACGCGCCATCTGGTAGCAACAGTGGAAGTTGGCACTCACCGAGATGTCCGGCGCCGCCTTGGTCAGCGTCCGGATGTCCTCCAGCATGTCGGGCAGGTTCATCTTCACAATGCGCATCGCAAAGAGCTCCACGTTGATCTCCGAGCTGTCCGCCGGCCAGCCGTACTTGGCCTTCATGATCTTGATCACCTGGATCTCGTACTCGTCGTTGATCCTCAACGCCAGCGGGTTGCTGGAGTTCCTCAGTCGGATGAGCGGCGCCAGTGACTCGGGCCAGGGCACAGGGGCATTCCTTAGCACGGACAACGCGCACTCCAGGCGGCTGTCCTCGTTGTGCAGCAACGCAATGCAGGCCATGGCCCTGTCCAGCCAGGTGCTCGAGGCGTGGCGACTGGCCACCAGCTGGGCTATGTACTGCTCGATCACGGCCAGGGGATGGCGCCCCTTCTCCTGGTAGATCGGGTACAGGAAGAGGTTCACGAGCTGCTGCAGCTTGTCCAGCTGCACGTGCTGCAGGATGCTCAAAGCGGTGGCATCGATAGAGTCCTGCATGTAGTTGTCCAGCGTAAAGCCCATGTTGTAGTTGGTCTTCAGCACAGAGAGGTCTTGGAGGGCATTGACCAGGTCCCGCAGCTTGCCCAGGTTGCGCTCCTGCTGCCGCCGGACATCCCTAGAGGCGGTGGGGTTAGGGAATTCATTTAAAAATTAATTAAAACAATTGGGAAAGCTACAGTCGAGTGTGACCGACTGTGAGATACCCGGTACCCAAAGCATTGAGGGTGAAATTAAATAGCACATGAACATGGAAACAAGAAAATCTTGAGAAATGAAGACTAAAGTTGCTAGAAACATGTTGAGCAACATTTAAAAAAGACAAATGTTGCTAGGGAAATGTTGAGCAACACGCACTGACACTCTCTCTCAAAAGGTATGTGCTCAGACACCCGATAAGTATTCCTGAGCAGTGCGATAGAGCTATTGAGCTCTTGTTTTGATTCAATGCTACGGAACCCTTTTCGAGTGTCTGAGTACTTAGCTTTTGAGAGAGAGAAGAAGAATTAGCATACACAGAATCTTTATTGTTTAATAACTTCCAAGTTTACCATCTGATTTTACTCAAATTTTCAGAATACGTCCGCGAATGTCTACTTATTTATTATATCTATTTACTTTAAGTCGGAAATTACGATTATAGCTTATATACCGTTTTTTATGATTTTCGGGGGCGGAAGTGGGCGTGGCCCAATTTTAAAACAAACTTGATCTGCGTGAAACAGATTCCTATGTTGTCACCAAATTTGGTAGCTCTAGCTCTTATAGTCTCTGAGATCTGTTGTTTTACACGGACGGACAGATGGACGGACAGACGGACATGGCTAGATCGACTTAGCTGGTGACACTGCTCAAGAAAATATATACTTTATGGGGTCGGAGAATTATCCTTTTGCCTATTACATACAATCTCGGTTGGCACTAACTTATAATACCCTTTTACCCTATGGTTACCGGGGTATAATTAATTTAAAGAACTCACGAGTAGGTGAACTGCATCTCCTCGAATATCTCCAGGATCTTGGAGGCAAACTCCAGGCCAATGTCCGGCCAGTGGGGGCTGTACTGCAGCTTGCGCGTCATCTCTATGCTCCAGTCGGTGGCGAAGGGCATGATGCTCGGGTGCGTGTTGCCCACCAATGGAATGAACTGGCGCAGCCACTGCACCTTGTTGAAGGGCTTCGCGTCGCCGGGTATGAAGCCCAACAGGGTGCGCAGCTCGTCCTCGTTGAGCAGCGGCAGGATGCTGCACGAGTGCCTCCGCCAGATGAGGCAGGCCGTGGGCATGTCCGTGTTGAACAGGGACTTGACCATCCTTACTAAATTCTTGTCGTAGACGAACTTCTGCCAGTCCGTGTTGCACTCGTAGGGATCGATGATGGCGAGGGTTTTCAGCCGGTGCAGCTGCTCATCGATCTCTAGGACATCCTCCTCGTCGTCCTCGAAGCTCAAGCGCCTTTGCACCTCGCCTAGGTAACGCTCCAGGATGTGCCGCGAGCTGAGGTTGATCATGCGGTGGCTCTTGATGAACTCCTTGCTCTCGATCTGCGCCAGTAACTTTAGCAGGCTATCGAACTTCTGGTCCAGCAGCTCAGGGCTCGAGGAGTTGCAGAGCTCCAGGAGAATGCGCTTGGCCTTGGCCTCGTAAATGGGCTGCAGGCAGAGCTCGAACTGGAGGCCAAATTCCTGGCAAATGCAAGGGAATTACTAACCAGTTGGTAAGGAAATATAAAGCAGGCGTTACCTCCGCCTCTTCCAGGCGCCCTTTGGCTATGAGTTTCTTGAAGCGATCACTGGGATCGGTCTCCGAGACGAGCATCATCTCCACCACCGTGGGCATGCTGTGCGGATTCACTTCCTTGGCAGCCAGATAGTACAGATTGACGGCACACTTGGGCTGGCGGACGAGCCAGGCATGCTCCGGCACCTCCACTTCGTTTTTGCACTTTAGAGCTGATAATTAAGGAGTTAATTAAGCGGGAAATTAAAGAAATCAGAACTAAAAGCTAATAATTAAGGAGGTAAAAGGGTTAATTAGAAGGGAAATAAAGGAAATCAGAGCTAAAAGCTAATAATTAAGGAGATAAAAGGGTTAATTAAGCGGAAAATTAAGGAAATACCTAAAAGCTTATAATTAAGGAGGTAAAAGGGTTAATTAAGTGAGAAAATAAGGAAATCAGAGCTTAAAGCTAATAATTAACGAGTTATATGGGTTAATTAAGCGGGAAATTAAGATTATCAGAGCTAAAAGCTAAAAATTAAGAAGATAAAAGGGCTAATTAAGCGGAAAATTAAGGAAATCAGAGCTAAAAGCTAATAATTACGGAATAAAATGGGTTAATTAAGCGGGAAATTAAGTAAATCAGATTTAAAAGCTAGTAATTAAGGAGATAAAAGGGTTAACTAAGCGGGAAATTAGGGAAACCAGAGCTAAAAGCTAATAATTAACGAGTTAAAAGGGTTAATTAAGCGGGAAATTAGGGAAATCAGAGCTAAAAGCTAATAATTAACGAGTTATATGGGTTAATTAAGCGGGAAATGAAGGAAATCAGAGCTAAAAGCTAATAATTATCGAGTTAAATGGGTTAATTAAGCGGGAAATTAAGAAAATCAGTGCTAAAAGCTAATAATTAAGGAGATAAAAGGGTTAATTAAGCGGGAAATTAAGGAAATCAGAGCTAAAAGCTAATAATTAAGGAATAAAATGGGTTAATTAGGCGGAAAATTAAGGAAATTAGAGCTAAAAGTTAATAATTAAGGAATAAAACGGGTTAATTAAGCGGGAAATTGAGGAAATCAGAGCTAAAAGCTAATAAATAAGGAGATAAAAGGGTTAATTAAGCGGAAAATTAAGGAAATCAGAGCTAAAAGCTAATAATTAAGGAGATAAATGGGAAATTAAGGAAATCAGAGCTAAAAGCTAATAATTAACGAGTTAAATGGGTTAATTAAGGGGAAAATTAAGAAATTTAGAGCTAAAAGCTAATAATTAAGAAGATAAAAGGGTTAATTAAGCGGTAAATTAAGGAAATCAGAGCTAAAAGCTAATAATTAAGGATATTAGGGGTTAATTAAGCGGGAAATTAAAGAAATCAGAGCTTAAAGCTAATAATTAACAAGATAAAAGGGTTAATTAGGCGGGAAATTAAGGAAATCAGAGCTAAAAGCTAATAATTAACGAGTTAAAAGATTTAATTAAGCGGAAAATTAAGGAAATCATTAAGTAAATTACTTGGATACTCCACAATCTTAATGAAGCGCTCCCCTTCCTTGGGCTTCGTGAGCAGCAGCAGCTCTATGTTCTCCTCGCTGCTCTCGATCACCAGCAGGTCCTCGATGAGCACGCTCTGGCCTCGAGCGGCAGTGCTGACAGTGCGGGTGTAGGGACAAATCTCCAGCAGGTGTCCAGAGTGGGTAAGAGCAATCCTAACAGTAGAACATGTATTAAAGATTAAGGACCAGGATAAGGATACTCACACACAGTGCTCCAGATTGTAGATCTGCTTGAGGTCGCCAAAATGCTCGGGCAGGCTGATGCGCGTAAAGTCTGCGCTCTTGAAGTTCAGAGTGCCGTGATCTCCCGTGATGATCAGTCCATGATCCACGCCCAAATCCTCGAGATTATTTTGGGCATAAAGGCTGTCTGGGATTATCTGATGCTGCAGCAGGACAACACAGTCCACATTGGCGTTGGAGCGTCCCTTCGACGTCCGCTTGATGGCCACATCCTCGAGAATGGGTTTCTCGCTGGCAAGGGTCTCCGTTTCCTTCAGAGTCATGTTGGACAGCGATTCCAGAGAGCGCTCATCGATGTCACTCAGGCTGTATCAATTTAATATTTTAACTGAACCAATAAGCGCCCAGAGCCAGGCTCCACTCACCAGTAAATACTTCCATTCTTGCAGGTCAGGTAAAACCGCTCACCCAGCTGATGAATACTCCGGAAGGTGCCGGCGCCCGTTACGCTCACATCCTCCAGGTTAACGCCCACAGCGAAGAGCAGCAGTCCCTTGATTGAGACGCCATGCACCTCGCCGTCGCTCAACCCACAGACAATCAGATTGCCGCTGGCGGAGATTCCTACGGCCTCAATGGTGGCCCCAAAGTTGAGGCAGGCACACTCGGCCACCAGCTCGTCCTCGAGGAGCAGCAGGCACTTGTCGATGGCAATCACCATTTTGCCGCATTGCACCGAGGCCAGCACAGCCGGATATTTTTCAATCTAAACAACATTCAAACTAACTGTAACTTCGGGGCTTGCATATATACGGGACTTACCTCCTCTTCGCTGCTGATCTGGAAGATGCCCCGAGATGAGAACACATTGGAGATGGTCTCGTCCTCGCGGGTGGATGCCTCGAAGTTGCCCCACATCCTTTCGCTTTCTATTTATGTTTATTTATTGCAAATCGTACTAGACCAAGTTGTAGCGCCAAATTATTAAGCGTCTCCTTGCGATGGGAGACGACCGATAGTCCGATAACTAGCTATCGACCGATAGCAGTTAAATATGAAAAAATTTAAGTGATCTTAATTTTTAAATGAAATTGTATACAATTTATCCTACGCCTTTAAATATTTCTTTAAAATTTATTGTGTCCACTATTTTATCGTTTTGAACTTAATTACTTCAGAGCAACACACACACACCATAAAATAATTTATACTTCACCTGTGCCGAGTTTAATCACTTTTATTAGCTTAACTTAATTGCCATATCTGTAAATAAATTTATTAATACAAATTAATGAATTTTTAAAAATCTTATGTTATCGACTGCTCCGCTTTGGTCACACTGCCCCGCTACTCTGGAATTCCGGCGTTTAGCTTGCGTCGGCACACGGTCACACTGGCGGACTTGCGAGAAAATTATTTATATTTCGCTTCCTCGCACGCAAAAATTGAACAAAACAAACAAGGTTTAATGTGCCACTGCTAAAATACGGTAGAAAAAACGGATCGCCGATTGCGCGCAAACGGCAAACCGCGCGCGAGGGCCGCCTCCCCCGCAAACCCCGCTTGCTAAAAGTTGATGCAGCAGTGCAGCAGCGGCCATCAACAAAAAAAGAAAACCGAGAACACGAGCGAAACCAAACACATTTTCGCACGCCAGCCTTGCCGCCGTGCAGCGGGCAGTAAATAAATTTCAAATAACAACAATTATCAATTGCACCGTGCAATTAAAGTCACAAACGCAGCGAATTGCTGCCGCGGCGGTGCGAAGAGGACATAAAATCGCTGGCAAGAAGAAGAGGGTGCGCGAGTGTGTGCGAGTGCGAGAGAGCGTTTGCAGAAAGGGGGCAAGCGGAGCCCAATCTGGGCGCATAAATCGGTCGATCGGAGTGTGAAATAATTATAAACAAAAGCCCTGGCTCCCCGTTCCCGCCCCCATCCCCACCGTTTGTTGCAAGCCAGCGGCGGCAGGTGCTTGGCGCTTTTAAAGTGAGACAACACGACGCTGCAGCAGCAGCGCTGAGTTGCCTGCGTAGAGTTGCCAACCCAAAAAGAAACGGGGTTGCCGTTCATTGCGCCGAAAGTGTTTACTACCTGCGGCAGCGGCGGCCGCTCCAGAAACTCGAATTTTAGCACCGATCCTGGCCAAGAGATGATTTGGTGAGTGAGGGTGTTAAGTAAGGAGATGCAGACCTTTCATTTGGCGCGTTCTCCACCCGCAGGCTTCTAACCCTCTGGCGGACGCAGGCCGCGCCAAGTGGATAACCGGCGATAGCCCAAAGCCCACCGATACCGACAAGCTACGCTCGAATTCACTCGCCCGAGGAGAGGCCCGACGAGGAGGATCTACTGCTACTACTGCTCGCCCCACCCCCCCCAACCCCCCCCGCTCTTCACCAGCGTCGAGATCTCCAGCGCGGGATTGGCGACGCCGCTCAGAACCGAATTTCTTGCCCCCCGTAGTTGAAGAAAAGCTGCCACCATTAGGAAGAAAAATACCTCGAATATGACCCATAATCTCGGTATGGCGCCATATCGTTTGCCGGGTCCAGCGGGGGGACTATGTCCGCCCGACTTCAAGCCGCCGCCACCGTCGGACATCATCTCGGCGCCGAGCAATCCGAAGAAGCGGCGGAAAACGTCCAGTGCCGCCAATTCGGCAGCAGCCGCGGCAGCTGCAGCGGCCGCAGCAGCAGCTGCTGCCAACTCGATGCAGCAGCAGCAGGCGCCGCCGACGCCGCAGGACCTGCTGCCGCCGCCACCGATGGGCGGCTTTGGCGACACCATTATTGCCTCGAATCCGTTCGACGACAGCCCCCAGGTCTCGGCGATGTCCAGCTCGGCGGCCGCAGCGATGGCGGCCATGAACCAGATGGGCGGCGGACCCGGGAGCGGCCCGGGAGGCCACTTTGGCGGAGGCGGCGGCCATCCGCACTGGGAGGATCGCATGGGCATGGGTCCCGGTCCAGGCGGTCCACCGCCCCACATGCACCCGCACATGCATCCGCATCACCCGGGCGGCGGCCCCATGGGACATCCCCACGGGCCGCATCCGCACATGGGCGGTCCGCCGCCCATGCGAGGCATGAGTCCGATGCATCCGCATCAGATGGGACCAGGACCGGGCGTGGGCCTGCCGCCGCACATGAACCACGGACGCCCGGGCCCGGGAGGAGGACCCGGTGGCCCTGTGCCCATGGGCAGTCCCATGGGCGGCATGGCGGGCATGGGCGGCATGAGCCCCATGGGCGGCATGGGCGGCCCCAGCATATCACCCCATCACATGGGCATGGGCGGCCTCTCGCCCATGGGCGGTGGCCCCAACGGCCCCAATCCGCGGGCCATGCAGGGCTCCCCGATGGGTGGTCCCGGTCCCGGCCAGAATTCGCCGATGAACTCACTGCCCATGGGCTCGCCGATGGGCAATCCGATTGGCAGCCCCCTGGGACCGCCATCGGGCCCGGGACCGGGTCCTGGGAATCCAGGTGGTCCCGGTGGGAATCCAGGTGCTCAGCAACAACAACAACCTCCGCAGCCACCGATGAACAACGGACAGATGGGGCCGCCGCCGCTGCACAGTCCGCTGGGCAATGGCCCCACGGGCCATGGCGGCCACATGCCCGGCGGACCTGGGCCGGGGCCAGGTCCAGGGCCCGGTGGCATCTCTCCCGCGCACAGCAACAATCCGGGCGGTGGTCCAGGGAACAACATGGGAAACCCCGGAGGTGGCGGCAACAATAACAACAACGGAAGCAATACAAACAACGGCAGCATTAACAATCAAAATCCTCACCTCTCGCCCGCCGGCGGCGGTCGCCTGGGCGTGCCCACGTCGCTGCAGTCCAATGGACCGTCTGCCGGCACGGTGGCCACCTCGGTGCCCTCCCCAGCTCCAGGGGCCACGCCCTCGCTCACGCCCACGTCGACGTCCACGTCAGTGCCTACATCCTCGCCAGCGCCGCCCGCCATGTCACCGCACCACTCGCTGAACAGCGCCGGGCCCAGTCCCAGTCCGCTGCAGTCGCCCGCCGGCCCCAATGGCCCCAACAACAACAACAACAACAACAACAACAGCAATAACAACAACAACAACAACAACAACAATGGGCCCATGATGGGCCAGCAGCAGCAGATGAACCCGAACGCAGTTCCTATGCAGCAACAGCAGCACATGGGCCACGGAGGACCCGGCGGACCCCACGGACCCCACGGCATGGGGGGCATGAACCAGATGCTGCCGCCACAGCAGCCCTCGCACCTCGGTCCCCCGCACCCGCACCCGCAGCTGATGAACCACCCGCACCCGCACCAGCACCCACACCCGCATCCGCATCCGCACCACGGCCATCCCGGCGGCCCGCCGCCGCCGCACATGATGGGAGGACCCGGACCCGGTGGGATGCATGGCGGGCCGGGAGGAATGCCCCCTCACATGGGCGGCGGCGGACCCAATCCCCACATGATGGGCGGAGGACCGCATGGAAATGCCGGCCCGCACATGGGCCACGGCCACATGGGCGGAGTGCCTGGGCCAGGACCCGGACCCGGCGGCATGAACGGGCCCCCGCACCCGCACATGCCGCCCCACCACGGCCATCCGCAGCAGCATCACCACCATCCGATGGGTGGCCCCGGACCCAATATGTTCGGTGGCGGCGGAGGGCCCATGGGTCCGGGCGGACCGATGGGCAACATGGGTCCCATGGGCGGCGGGCCGATGGGCGTCGGTCCCATGGGCGTGGGCCCCAAGCCGATGACCATGGGCGGCGGCAAGATGTACCCGCCCGGACAGCCGATGGTCTTCAATCCGCAGAACCCGAATGCGCCGCCCATCTATCCGTGTGGCATGTGCCACAAGGAGGTGAACGACAACGACGAGGCCGTCTTCTGTGAATCCGGTTGTAACTTCTTCTTTCACAGGTGGGTTCTTGACAAGAATGTTTAAATGTTTAACAATGTTTCGATGTTTAAACAAAACATCGATGTTTTCAAGAAAAAAGAAAACAAAAATTTCTCTTAAATAAATTTAAAAAGTTTCTTAAACAAAAAAACATCGATAAAAAAATCGAGTTTTTTCGATGTTTTTATAAAAACGTCGATAAAACATCAATTAATTACGATGAAATATCAATATTTATAAAAAAAAAAAGGAAAAGAATTGCTCTTAAATAAATATAACAAGGTTTTTTAAACAAAAAACATCGATAAAAAAACATCGATGAAACATCGATCAATAATGATGAAACATCGATGATTTCAAGAAAAAAAAAAGACAAAAAGTTGGTATTAAATAAAAAAAAAAATTAATTTTTTTTAAACAAAAAGCATCGATAAAACATCGATGTTTTCAAGACAAAAGAAAAACAAATTTCCTCTTAAATTTAAAAAGTTTTCCTTTACTTTAGTGACGTTACTAAAACGTCGATGTTTCCCTACAAATCATCGATGTTGAATGCATCAATACTCTCGATATCGATACTTGAAAACATCGATATATCGTAATTTTTCTGTTTTTTTTCCTTTAAAAACCTATAAATCCTAATGAAAGGAGCCTCCTAAATCCTAAATCGGAGAAACTTACTAACGTTAAACTTTATTTCCTTGCAGAACCTGTGTGGGCCTGACAGAGGCCGCCTTCCAAATGCTCAACAAGGAGGTGTTTGCCGAGTGGTGCTGCGACAAGTGCGTGTCTTCCAAGCACATACCCATGGTCAAGTTCAAGTGTTGAACCAGGCACACACCGACACCAACACCGACACCAGCTAGCACTCACTCACTGTATAAAATATCCAAGCATTAACTCGTATCTTAACTTGTAAGACTTCAGCTGCTCAATAGTCAAGATCCCTACCCTAAGATCCCCTAAGATCAAGATCAAACCCCTAACCTAGACCCACTAAAGTGCCGGAGCAGTGTTGTGACTTTCAGCTCCGGACGCGACATCCTCCTGAAACTGAAACGGAAACGGAAACGGAAACGGAAACGGAAACGGAAACAGAAACAGAAATAAGCAAGGTAAACCTTAACGAAAAAGTGTAAACGAAATATGTTAATTGTAATATAATTGTAATGCGTGTGTATGTGAGCTAAGAAACAATATCTAGAGTGTATTATAATGAGAAATTCAGTGAAATTAAGG
>VNJO01001605.1:0-35558 GCA_008042535.1 Drosophila tani | reverse complement strand
AACTTCTCGAGCGAAACTCCCCGAGGTTCAAAGATCACGGCCCGTAAAACGTGCGACAAAACACACGGAGAAAATGGGTTAACACTTCACTTCTGTCGTAACACTCTGCCTATTTTCTAGGTGGCATTCTACCAGACTACTCTACCCGGCGTCTCTACCTGTCATGTGGATGTGGCTCAGACATTAACCCAAAGGTGCTCACAACCCAAAGCCAACCCAACCTCCTCCTCACAACACAATGTACAACGAAGCACAGACGACGTCGTCCGTGGACTACAAGAAGGTGCGCTTAAAAGGGCGCCAGCCGCATCTCAAATCCCCTAGAGATATAAGCCGCATACCCATCTCCATCTCCATATGCATCCAAGTCATAATACTCACCGCACTAATCAGTTTGGTTGATTCAAATCGCCCGCCGCGGTTCGCTATTGACGGGCAGTCAGAAATTGTACTGCGTTTGAAGGAGAGTCCTGAAACGAAAGTGGGTGAGTTAAAAAGATCAGTCATCATGGGTACATTGATACATTGTATAGTATTTAATATTAAATCCACTGGTTAAACAATTCATAAATAATATAAGGTGCTGACCATACAATTCCACAATGACTCAACGTAAATTTTTTTAAAAGTAAAATTTTAACACACCTGGTATTATCTCTACGATGTGCCAAATAAGATCTACCTAAAGCATGGATGACACATTTTCAACAGAGTGCTTAGTTATTTTTATTACTTTTCTTATCGACTTCATGATGCACATTTAATTCCGTGTTTATATCAATAAATTACTCAACCGAACACATGTTTCATTAATATTTAAGAATCAGCAAAAAAGATCAACGAAGCTCTCATGTAATGTGTCATGGTTTTAACATGCGGGAATATCTTTTATAAAAAAATTAGTTTAATCTATTTTAACCCCTTTTATATTCTCAATTTCCCAAATTTTGCTTATATATTTCCCCTCCAGGAACCCTCATTTACACCCTTAAGGGCTTCGATCCCGACAACGATCCTCTGACCTTTGGCAAGCGCAACTCGCACGACAGCGAGATCATTCGCATAGAGAACACCGGCGGCAACGAGGCCAAGGTCTTTCTGGCCAAGGAGCTAGATCGGGAGGTGCAGGACGAGTATGCTATTGTGCTGACCCTGACCGACAGTCAATACAGCGACCCTAACTATGTGACGCAGAGCTTCCTGCTCCTGGTCGAGGACATCAACGACAATGTGCCCACTTTCCTGCCCTACCAGAATGCCATAGAGATCCCAGAGGGCAGTGCTCCGGGTGTGGTCAGCACTTTGGAGGCCACGGACGCGGACGAGGGAGCCTACGGCCAGGTGGTTTACTATCTGCAGGAGCTGGATGGGGACAACGATGTCTTCTCCATAGCCACGCACCAGGGGAAGGGTATCCTGAGGCTGGAGCGGGAGCTGGACTACGAAAGAAAGAGTCTGTATCAGCTGAGGGTTCTGGCCATCGATCGGGCGAATCAGGGGCCGGTGAATACGGGAACGGCTGCCATTCTGGTGAAGGTCAAGGATCTGGAGGATCAGCCCCCAGAGTTTGTGGAGGTGCAGGCAGTGGCCAGGATCGCCGAGGATGCCCCGGTGGGCACGAAGGTGCTGCGAGTGCGAGCCATCGATGGAGATCGAGGGATCAACAATCCCATAGCGTATGCCCTGGAGGCAAACGATCTCTTCGATATAAATCCACACACTGGAATAGTCCACACCCTCACGAAGCTAGATCGCGAGGAGCAGAGCGACCAGGTCAATGGGGCCCACATCCTGAGGATCACGGCCACCGAGTTGTCCAAGTCCAACACCCAAGTGGCGCCCATGACAGTTCGCACGGAAGTGACCATCATAGTGAGCGATGTGAACGACGAGATCCCGACCTTTGGGGAGACCGTGTACCGCTGTGAGGTCAATGAGAATGCCCAGACCAATACTCCCCTCAATTTCATAGATGAGGAAGTGCAAAACGTGGTCTTTGATCACGACGAGGGCAACAATGGCACCTTTCGGTTGTTCCTGGATCCACCCAATGATCTCTTTGAGATTGTGCCTGAACTGGCGGTCAACGAGGCCAACTTTATGCTGAGGGTTAAGAACTCCAAGTCCTTGGACTTTGAACAGTTTACGGAGGTGAACTTTACGATATTTGCCAGGGAGATCGATGAGCCGAGTCGTTGGAGGTGGGTTTTTTAAGGAGTTATCCTTTGGACACTACTGATATTATTTATTTCTTATATCCCTTTCAGTTCCGCTCATGTTCAGATATTTATTCGAGATCAGAACGACAACTTCCCGGAGTTCAGCCAGGCCATCTACAATGCCAGTGTCTTAGAGAACAGCGAACAGGGCACGCTCATCACCCAGGTTCAGGCAGTGGATGTAGATTCCGGGGATTATGGCACCATGGGAATACGTTACACAAACCTTAGGGGGGGCATTGCACACTTGTAAGTCACTCTCAAGATATATTTCTTCCGAGAAACCCCTAATCCTCTCCTCCCACCCCATTCCAGACTTCATCTCAACCCAATTACCGGGGTAATAACCATCAGACAGGCGGGAGGAGCTGCCTTTGACCGTGAGATCATTTCCCGTCACTACCTCACCGTGGAGGCCATAGACAACGCTGGTCAGGGCAACCGGAATACCGCCCAGATAATCATAGACATCCAGGATGTCAATGACAATGCCCCCACCTTTCCCCAGCGACAATACGAGACGAAGCTCCTGGAAAACCAATCAGAGTTCGAGACTCCACTGCAGCTGGAGGCTAGGGACGCGGATCTCAATGGCACGGAGAACAGCCAGGTGACCTACGAGATAGTGGAGGGCATGTACCGCTCCAACTTCACCATAGATCCGCAGAGCGGTCTCCTCCGACCGGTGCATCGCTTTGACTTTGAGGAACTGCTAGAACGAAGCAGTAGGAGAAGTGACTCTCAGGCGGGAAGCATTCGAGAGATTGATCTCTTGGTGCGAGCTCGGGATTCCGGAATTCCCATGCTCTCCACCGTGGTTCCTGTACTAATTTACGTTCAGGATGTGAACGACAATGCGCCGATCTTCCAGCGCAGCTTCTACGCCAAAACAGTGCCCGAGGATCTGCCAGGCGGCAGCTCAGTGCTCCAGGTCACGGCCATAGATCGCGACGGGTCCTCACCCAACAATGCGGTGGTCTATCGCATCCAAACTGGGGCCAGCGACAAGTTCATCATCAACTCGGAGACGGGCGTCATTTCGGTGGCCCAGGGAGCCAATCTGGATCCAGATCTTACGGACAGCAAGCGATCGCTTTACACCATGACAGTGGTGAGTTTTAGGGAGGATTTTCTATAGGAATCTAGTTAAACTCAAAAATCTTCTCCTCAGCTCGCTTTGGATGGCGGTCTGGGCAACTCCCAGCTGATGACTACTTGCACGGTCAACATTTCCATTCAGGATGTAAACAACAAGGCTCCAGTGCTGGGAGAAATGCCCGCTCTCAAAATTGTGGAGAATACGCCCGTGGGGGCACTGGTATACCACATCCGAGCCACAGACTTGGACCAGAAGGCCATCCTGCGCTACAAACTCAACCAGGAGCACAGCGAAGGTCGCACTGAGGAGGGAGCGCTCGTTAAGAGCGGCGAGTATGACTTCCTGGGCGCCTTTGAGGTGGATCCCATTGAGGGCTCTCTCAAGGTAGTGAAGCTACTCGATCGGGAACGGGTGGAGCACATCAAGCTGGCCATAACTGTGGAGGATCTGGCAGCGGCCAAGGGCAGGCAGGTCGTTGAAGGTGAGTTGGTTTCTGGATTAAGATAATAACTATTTAACAAAATCCTTATACCCCTAGGCTTCCTTAGCATCCAAGTGCTGGATGAGAACGACAACAACCCCAAGTTCCGGCAGCCCTTTTACAGACAATCCATCACCGAAAACAGCATCAATGGAGCCATGATTGTGAATGTCCTGGCCTCGGATGTGGATAAAAATCGCACAATTACCTATGCTCTGGAAGGCAATCCCACCTATAGATCCCTGATGCACCTGGACTCCCAGACAGGGGAGATTGTGGTGGCCAGCAAGATCGATCACGAGCAGCATCAGTGGCTGAACTTTAGTGTAAGGGCCACGGACTCGGGAATACCACCCAGATCCTCCCTGGTGGATGTGTATGTAACTGTCCTAGATGAGAACGACAACAATCCGTACTTTGTGGGTGGCAGCAAGAACTACACAATCAGCGAGAAAGCAGCTCCTGGAACTAGAGTCGCCACCTTGCAGGCTGCGGATGCGGATTCCGGGGACTTTGGCAAGATCACCTTCCTAATGGATCGCATCAGCTCGCAGGGCAAGTTCACCATAGATGCGGATACCGGGGTCCTGACGGTGGCTGATCGCCTGGACAGGGAGTCCAAAGACTCGTATAACCTGGTGATTGAGGCCTGGGACAACTATCAGTTTGGTTTCCTGGCCGGCGAGAGTCGGAATGCGTTTAAGCAGGTCTTGTAAGTGGCTGGATCTTTGGTTTGTTATAACTTCTAATTCATCTGTATTCTTTAGCATTTCCATCTTGGATGAGAATGACAATGCACCAGAGGTGAGCCTGCCTAGGAGTTGTGTCCTTATCACAGAGTATCACGAGCTGCATGAGCGAGTGGCCAACATTGTGGGAAAGGATGCCGATGATCCGTCTACCCCTAACGGAAGGCTGGACTTTGCCATCACTCAGGGCAATAAAGATGGTAAATCTTTGAATATAACTTTATATTTATACCATATTTATACCCTATTTTTCAGCCTTGTTCGAACTCCGCCAGCTGGACCCTTGGAATGCCCAAATCTTTGCCAGCAAGAGTCTCCGAAATAGATTTGGCAACTACAGTTTAACCATAACCACCAGGGATTTGGGTCTGCCATCGAACATTGTACACAGCACTCTGGACATTTGTGTCTCGGATTTTAATGATCATGCTTCGGTTTTTGTGAGGCCTTTGCATAATACCACTGTCCGGATTCCAGAGAATGCCACCGTGGGCACTCTGATACTGCAGGCTTATGCCAGTGATGCGGACATGGGACAGAATGCCTTGGTGAGGTATCGCCTCAAGCCCGATCCTTTGGGCAGCTACAAGATGTTCGAGGTGAACGCCAATACGGGGGAATTGTTTTTGAGGGAGCCTCTGAACCGAGAGAGGCAGAAGATTCATGAGGTAAGTCATCATAAATAATTTAAGAATATTTATTAAAATAAATTCCTTGTAAGATCCGCATAGAGGCCTACGATCAGGGCTTGCCCACCTCCCTGAGCTCCGATTTGGACTTAACCATCTATGTCCGCAATGTCAACGACTACGAGCCTCAGTTCATAGTCAACGAGATATCGGTGAACTTCACAGAACACTCGGATCCCGGGGCTGAGAGGATCAAGCTGCCAGATACCGTAGACAAGGATCAGCTGGACCTGGATGATCCCAATGAGTCGCCCAGCCAGGTCTGCTACTTTATAGTGAGTGGCAACGAAGCTGGCTACTTCCACCTCGACCCGGAGACTCACATACTGACTGTGGATCGGGAACTGGATCGCGAGGTGGTGGCCAACTTTACGCTCTATGTGAGGGCCACCGAGAGCTGTGGGAATGATTCCCTCACAGGAGGTGGAAAGCGGCGTCGGATGGGGATAGAAATTAATAATAGATTGGGAGGCTTTTTTCATAATAACTACGATAGGTTCAAGCACTCCCGGCAACTGAGAGAGGTGGACAGTACGACAGAGTACGACCAGGAGGAGGGAGATGGCGAGTTGGTGTCCTATGAGAACTACGAGGGCAGCCAGGAGGTGGATCAGCACCTCGTAGGATCAACTCCCTCCCATCCCGTACCTGAAGCAGATAGTACTATAGTGAAGGTCAAGGTGCGAGTGTTGGATATCAATGATAATCCTCCAAGATTCCGCTCGAAGATCTTCACGGGTGGCATCACCACAAATGCTGATTTTGGTCTGAAATTCATGCGAGTGGAGGCTACGGATGCGGATGAGGGGGAGAATGGCAAGATTGGTTACTACCAGGTGGGCGATATCCGGCAGACTTTGTCCGAGGGACTGGAGAATGTGCGAAAGGCCCCTTTCCTGCTCGATTCGGAGACAGGAGAAGTCCAGCTGAACTTTGACCCGCAGAAGGGAATGAAGGGTTACTTTGATTTCATGGTTCTGGCCAACGACACCCTGGGCATGAGGGATGTGGCCCATGTCTTTATTTATCTACTGAGGGAGGACCAGAAGGTGCGCTTTGTCTTCCGCCTGCAGCCGGATGAACTGCGATCCAGGGTGGACACTTTCAGAGAGTGAGTAGCTAACTCTTCCCTTAGGAATTTATTCTGAAACATAATCCTTCTCAGCACCCTGGGCAACATCACAGAGTCAATAGTCAACATCGATGAGATTAAGGTGCACGAAAACAAGGATGGTTCGGTGGACAAAACGAAGACGGATCTGTATATGCATCTAGTCGAGCGCGAGGACAACTCCATCTATGAGGTGTCCGAGGTGCTCAAGCTAATTGACTCGCACATCGAGAGCCTGGACGGGCTGTTCAAGGACCTCAATGTGCTGGACACGCAGCCAGCGGAGGCACAGCTTTTGACCGCGGGACCCAACCGGGGTCCCCTATTCGTGTGGCTGGTGTTCACCAATCTGTTCCTGGCCACCTTACTGGTAGTCACAATGGCACTGTGTGCCTCTCAGAGGAATGGCTATCGCAGGCAGCTGAGGGCTGCCAAAGTCAATATATTCCGTGAGTATTTAAAGATTATTTTTCCCTAAAATATACATTAATCCCTTCTATTCCTAATCCTAACCAGGTGGTCATTCCTCAATGTCCTTGCAACACACCCAGGAACCCGCCACTCGTGTGCCAAATACCAACAAGCATAGTGTCCAGGGATCAAACCCCATCTGGTTAAAAGGCTACGAAAATGAATGGTTCAAAGCCGAAGAGGGCAGGTGGGATTTAGCTTAAATAACTTCCAAATCTTAATAGAAATTAATCATTATATACAATCCTTAGCACTGGCGGCCCTGACTCACTGGACGACAACTTCCTGGCCGTGGTGGCCACCCAGGATATGCACGAAACCCTCAAAGGCACTGCCAAGCTTTTCAACAACAGCAACGACCTGAACCGCCACTTCAATCTGTACAACCAAATCGATAAGCTGACAAATAATGCTCAGATCCTGGCCCGAAAACTGGAGACCACGGAATTATAGCAAAAACAGTCCACATTATTTATTGTAATTAGATTAAGTTTAGGTTAGGATCAGAGTTCGTAAGACCCATGTGTAAATAAATCGAAGTGTATTAAGCGGAAACTGGAGTTTTAAGTTATGTTAAGAAATACTTCTAGTTTGTGAATAGGTTTTAGGACATCTATATCTAATTTCGGACATCTATATCTATCCAAAAACAATAATTTTGAATTATTTTTATGATAACTTCCAATTGCAGGAAGTCTGCAAAAAAAATCAATCCTTAAAAATGTATGTTATCTAAATTGCGGAAAGTCTAAATAAAAAATCTTAAATCTGTAGCCTTACAAATGTATGTTATATGGATATTCAATAAGGCGGATTTAAGGATTTGCGTTAATCCTTCTTTGGTTAAGAGTTATAATGAATATTATTAGTAGAAGAGGTAACTTCTTTCTCGATATGAAGCATACTAAATAAAAAAATATTAAAGTGACAAAATGTTGTCCCCTTAAACCAGTAGTAAATCATATTAGAATTGCGTTTGTGTAAGTAAGAAGTGACTAGGAATGGGAAAAAATAGCTTAACTTTTTTGTAAAATTGCATAAAAGATAGTTACTACTAAAAAAATGGCTTTTAAACTCGAAGAAGGTGGATTTAATCCAAAAATTACAATCTGACCGAACTAGGGCGTGTTGTTTATATTCTGTGCATACTGTGCGTGTTCCAGCAGAGGCTGGGAAGAGAAATTGGAAAACTGGCGAGTTAGGGCTTAGGATATGTGGAGTCTACAAGCCATCCCTATAAACAAGATATGGGGATATATCCATATAAACAATATATAAATATAATATAAATATTAATGCCAGAGTAATGCTCCTATTTTGGCATACAAGACTACTCCCCCTGTAATTAATGCTAGGACTCACCTGGGCTTCAGGTTCTTGGTTAGAAAATAGTGGATAGGCTTCAGTTGTTCGGTGATGATAATATAAAAAATATACGTATAGAGCACAACTGGGGGGTAAACGGGGAGGAGGGATCCGGTTAAAGCTCCTGCAGAATTTCCGTTACAGAGAACACTACACTCACCACGCTTTGGTATCCCCGACACGCCGCCTCTTCAACACTGGCGGCGGCCGCTTAAAAACGTACAAAAAAAGTGACTAATCGGGGAGACTGGAGCTCTGATAGACATTTGTGTGCATCAAAACCGAGGTCTGACGACAGGCCTGCTGAGATCCTAGAAATACGAGATGTGGAGAAATCCGGTCGGTCTGGCAACCTGCTCTCCAAGAACCAAGATTGGGCAACTCTACTCACCCACGCACCTCCGGCAATGTGGTCCCGCTGCGGTCGATGGGTGATGGATCGACGCTCGGCTGGATGCGTGTGTATTCCGATTTCGATTTGGTTTAGATACTCTTGAATAACGCTAAAGGCCAATAGGAACTAAGAACAATAATTTGCAAGGTAACCTCTGGGAATTTAAGGCGCGACCGCAAGTCGACGGAACGCACTGAACGAAACCGGGGACAACTTGTGCTCTTGTCGTTGGTCTCTTGATCGGCGATCTTGGGCCGCGGCTATATTTTGGTTTGTAATGTTTTCGGGAATTGCTACGAGTTAGTGTCAGTGCAAACAAACTGTTTCCTAGGAGAAAATTATGTAGTTAAATGAAGCTTCGGTGAGGCTCTGAGCTTGTCGACACCGCCTGCCGAGATCCGGGTCCAAGAGTCACCCAAATTCCCCCTTTGGAGCAATGACAAGTCCAAGCGTGCTTTGGTTTGTTTTTTTTTTGCTTTTTTTTTTACTAAAAATATTGTATTATATATTTTCAGGGTAAAATATTCAGTTTCAGTAAAATCAATCAATTCATTTCATCTTTTGCTTCGTTTGTTGTTGTTTTTATTTTTTTGTTTCGTTTTCTTAAATGTATTTTGTTGATTTTTTTGTTTTTTCGTTTATAATAATAGTTACACAAATTAGATCACAAAAATGCACGTAAATTACAAAAATGAAATTGTACCTCATACCGAAAAGAAACGAATAGACAGAACACATGGTCGAAAGGAGGCTGCTCTACTGGAGGGATCGTCTCTACAGTTCGCTTACAAGGTAGAGGTAAGGGCAGGGTGTGTGTATAAAAAGAGGGGTTTTAAAGCATATAATCAAATACATGGTTCCATAGTTTCGCTAAGTAATAAAAACACAAATTTTGTTCTCGTTCAGATCAGAGTAATCGGTAACTAACTCAAGAAATACATACAAGTTAAGTCTAGGTCTAGGCTTTAGAGATAGAGAGTGAGAGTGTGAGGGAGCTGTTAATCGTATATCATATATTACAGAGTTCCATTAATGGTTAAAGTAGTTCTTCCCGCTGGTGCTCGAGGGTGCGTGTGCTCCAACTTAATGCCAAAAGTCGATGCGATACAAATACACATAGTTTTATCTAGTTATCTCAGTTATTAAACGTTTTTTTCATTCATTTAATACTTGCTTAGATGCCAAATGGTGAGACGGATGAGAAATGAAAACTTACAATGGTTGTAATGGTGTTGGGATGGAATGGTGTTGGTGTTGGGCTTGGGGTCGGATCGGGTCTATCTCGGGGCCTGTTGGTATATATATATATATCGTATTTTAAAGCGTAACAGTTTTCTTGCATGTTGTTGTTTTTTGTGTATATATATATATATATTCATTGTAAGTTCTATATTTAATATTTATATACTTGTTAATTTACAGAATCAAACGCAAAACGCAAAACTAAAAATGGTCGCTCAGCCTAATTTTGCTTTTAAAATTTCGTTAGGCTAAATTAAAATCGAACAAAGTTAGCATTCTATGTTTTTTTAAGTTTAAATTAAAGAACTTAAATATAAAATCAAGTTTTACACTTTTACAATTAGCTTGTTTTTGATTTTTTTCTTTTTCTTTCTCTTTTGTTGGCGATTTCTTTTCTTTTCCTCGTGTTTGTGGGTTGGTTTAAATTAAAGCTTACTCTTTAACGTATGTGTACAGATATATATATATATATATATATATATATATAGGTAGTGTTATGTATATATATAGTTATATTTTATATATATAAGTTGTATATATATTTAGTAATACGATTCGCGGTTTCAAACTAGTCCCTTGTACGTTGTATGTTGGTGTGTGTTGGTGTATGTTGGTGTGTTGTTGGTGTTGGTGTAATTGTAATTGTTGTGTATGATGTTGGAGTGTTTAATGTTGCTGTGTGTTGTTGTATGTTTGGTGTGTGTTGGTGTACGTTTGGTGAGTGTTGTTGTAGTGTGTGGTGTGTGTTGGTGTATTGTGCAAATCAAGAAATTAACCATAACTAAAACTCTTCTGCTGCATGGCTCCTTTTCTAGCTTTCTTTTCTTTAGTTTTCTAAATTGATTGCGATTCTCGTTTTGGGCTGTGTACAGTGTGTGTTGTTTTTGTTGTTGTTGTTGTAAATGCGCGCTCACAAATTGTTGAATCAAATTCTAGGCTTACTTTTAGGGCTTTAACGAACTCCCTTTAATGTTTGGCGTTCGTGTGCTTTTACTTTTAATTCAGAAATTCAAATTTGTTGCTAGATTTCCTACTATTTCGTATTTCGTATTTCGTATTCTGGTTTCTGCTTGCTGCTCTTGCTCTTGCTTTTATATATACGTTTTTCTCGTTTATTTATAGGTTTAATAAAGCTGCTCTCTACACAATCCTCTGTTGTTGTTGGTTCACTAACAAATTAAATTAATTAATTACTTCAAGAGTGAGTTATGTAAGGCTACAGTTTCCCGCGAATTTACATAATTATCCATTTAAGTTGAATTAATTAATATATATATATTTTTGGACATTTTTTTCAGATTTTTTTGTATAGGTTTTGTGTATTTTTTTTAGTTTTTTACATTAACGCATATTTATGTGAATTTCTGAATGCTATATGTAAGCAGCATATAGAAGAGTGTGCCGAAACAGAATCCGAAATTGCCCGAAATTTGTAATGAAAAAATATAGAAAATATTTTTGCAAAAGTGGAAGTGTGAAGTTTTTAGCTTGGAAAATCTCTCTTGAAAGTTTCAATCCGACACGAGGCGGGAATTAGGTCTGCAGCACCAGGCCCCTGAGGTCGGCGGCGGAGGAGGCGCCGTTGCTGCTGCTGTTGCCGCCGCCGCCGCTGCTGCTGCTGTCCACGAACAGCGTGGCCGCATCGATGCCGGACGTGTTCGGCGAGTGCATTACGGCATCCGCCAGCAGATCATCGCCCACGTCCAGGAAATCGTTAAGGAAATCGGCACTGTCCGCCGACCCGCCGCCGATCGTCTGCTGCAGACACTTGAGGTTCTTATCGGCAATCTCCAGCGCCCGGTCCATGGCCTCGCACTCGGCTTGTTGCACTGTTCTCGTGTGGCAAGGCGAGGGCAATGGCAACGGCAATGGCAACGGCAGGGACGACGAGCATGGATTAGTACAATGAAAAGCTGAACAAGTAAAATTGTGGTTAGGGAATACACACCGGATTGGAATAGCTCGTTGAAGGCATCGTCCGGCAGCGTGTCGAACACATTGACCAGATCGTGCTCCTCCAGCAAGTGGGCACCGTTCAATGCTATATCATCTGCCAGGGGAAAAATCAAGGATAAGTATAAAACAAGTGGGAAAGCTACAGTCGAGTGTGGCCGATTGTGAAATACCCGGTACCTAAAGCATTGTGGGTGAAATTAAATAGCACATGAACATGGAAAAAAGAAAATGTTGAGAAATGAAGACAAAAATTACTAGAAGCTATGTGCTCAGATACCCGGAAAGTATTCCTGAGCAGTGCGATAGAGCGAGAGGGTGACTATTAACCTCTTGTTTTGACTCAATACTACGGAACCCTTTTCGAGTGTCTGAGTTCTTAGCTTTTGAGAGAGAGAAGAAGGATAAGCATACACAGAAACTTATTGTTTTAATGATTATTGTCCATGTTTTCAATCCGATTTTACTCAAATTTTCAGAACACGTCCGCGAATGCCTACTTATTTATTATATCTATTTACTTTAGGACGAAAATTCCGACTATAGCTTATATACAGTTTTTTATGATTTTCTGAGGCGGAAGTGGGCAACAGATTCCAATGTTGTCACCAAATTTGGTAGCTCTAGCTCTTATAGTCTCTGAGATCTGTTGTTTCACACGGACAGACGAACGGACAGACAGACAGACGGACATGGCTAAATCAAGAATATATATACTGTATAGGGTCGGAGACTTCTCCTTCTGCCTGTTATAACTTTCTCTTGTACGCTATGGCTACCGGGTATAAATATACGGATAAAACCAAGAACCAAACTCACCAGCATCGTGAGCGCCCGCCATCAGCTCCGACTCGCTGATGCCCCCGAGGCCCGTGTCCTCGGAACTGGCATACGCCGAGCTGTTCTCGCAGATGCCAAACATATCCTGGCCGAGCAGATCCGCCGTGTTGGCCAGGATAGCGGGAGCAGGAGCAGGAGCTGGAGCTGGAGCTAGGGCATTGCCAAAGGCCGTGTTGAACGAGGGGAAACTGTGCTGGTTATTGTTGTTGCTATAGCTTATATTGTTGTTATTGTTATTATTGTGGCTGAAGTGCACGCTATTGTTGTTGGTATTATGATTGTGGTTGCTACTATTGTTGTTGTTATTGTTTTGGTGGTGCAAGTCACCTCCGGCGGCCGCCAACTGGGCCACAATTTGGCTAATCTCTTCGGCCTTGATGTCCAGATGCTGCTGCTGCTGCTGCTGAGGCTGGAACAGTGGCAGTGGCTCCCCTACCTCCAATTTGGGCACCAAGAGCGGCAGGTGCTGCTGATAATCCCCGCTGAGCGGAGCCAGGGCCGGCGGTGCCAATCCTGCAGCGGCCACATTGGCCGGCGTGTAGGGCAACACTCCGGTGGAGTGCGAGGCGGCCGAGGAGTGCGAGTTGCTGGCAATGGACTCCAGCGAGGTGGTGCTGCTCTTGCGCTGCATTCCCATGCCCGCCGTCGGTATCAGAGGCAGGTTGGTCAGGCTAACCTGCTCACTGGCCGGCTTCCTTCCCCGCTTCTGTGGACGCGCCACCGGATTCGGGTTGGCCTTGCGCTTGCGCTGCTTCACGGGCACACACATCGTCACCGGAGGAGTCTTTGTGGCCACCACTCCAGCGAGGCCACTCGGCGCCGCCTGCTTTGGCGGCGGACGGGCTGCATCCAGGCCGGAACGCAGGTGACTGTGCACCGTGCACAGGGCCAGCGTGTGCAGGACATCGAAGACGGGTGCCTGGCAGGCGGTGCCATCCATGCGCCAGGCCACGCACGGCTGGAACAGCTGCTGGGTGCTGTTGTTCACTATGTGGCGATCGCAGTGCGCCGCCATGCTCAGCGTGGGCAACTTGCAGTTCTCCACCAGGCAGCGGTTGCCAATGCCAATGCCCTGCTGCTGACCGGCATGATCCTGGTACTTGAGCAGCATATTCTGGACGCACTGCAGCCGCTGTCTGGCCGCCCGCATGGGCATATCCTGCAGCGAACGCGTGGACAGCAGCTGCAAAGCCTGCCGCCGCAAGAGTCCCTTTCGCACAGCGATGCGCTCCTCGCGACGGTTGCTTGGTGATAGAGGCGTGTCCAGCGAGAGATCTCGCACGGAGCTCGAGTGCAGCCAGTGCTGCTGCAGGCAGTAGGGCGATTCGTCCGGTGGCAAGGCCTCGTTCTCACTCAGTGTCACCGAGCAGCAGCGCTTGGAGGAGCTGCTAGCGGGCTTGCGACGACGCTGGCGATGCGATGCAGCGGGGGGCTCCGACTTGATCGGTTCCTGGGGCGGCGGCGGTGGCATCGTCTTAGCTGCCGTATTGGGGTTGCCTCTTCTGGGGGCTGTTGAACCTTGACGTTTGGCGGCACTCGTAGGGTTGGCCACTTTGGAAGACATTTGTTCAATTTTCTTGGCTGCTGCTGGCGATGATGCGGGTGCTGTGAGTGATGGGGATTGTGGCGGAACCTCAGAGCTGGGAGCAGCTGGGGCAGCCACCTTGAGGCAGGGAACCGGAACACAAGCAGGATGCGGCTGCGGTTGCGGTTGCAGGTGAGCCAGCAAAGGGGGTGCAGACATCTCCGGCGGTGTGGGCGGCGTTAGAGGCGTCACCAGCTTAATGCCTGTGGGGGTCAGGGGTGAAGCTCCACCTGGATTACCTCCTGTTGTCGCCACTGGAGGCATTCGGAAGATGACGTTGACGGGAATCTCGTTGAGATCGCCAGTGTCATCCACGCTCTTGCCGGCGGAATGTTTCTGTGGTGACGTATTGAACACCGTCAGTGGCGGCGGCTGCGTCTGGTTGTAGTTCGTTCCCGGCACCATTGGCTTGTTCAGTGACTCCACCACATGGTTGTTGTTGTTCAGCATCTTGCTATTCTTGTTGTTATTGTTGTTGTTTTGGCTGGCCAGCGGCAAGGGTTTCTTCTTCTTCAAACACTCCACCTTCTGCAGATGTTGCGCCAACGTGGTATGATGGAATTTCGATGGCGGCAAGGGCAATCCTCCCTTGGGCGACACAGAGATCGGGGCCACCATGGCGGTCACCGCTGCGGTGGCTGGTGGCAATGTGGGCGAGGTTAACGAGGCGGGCGATGTGGGCGGACTGACCAGCGAAATGGCAATCGATTGCTGCTGTTGTTGCTGCTGGAGAGTTAGCTGTTGCTGCTGCAGGTGAAGGAGATGCTGCTGCTGCTGCTGCTGCTGTTGCTGCTGCTGGAGGTGCTGTTGGTGTAGAAGATGCTGCTTTTGCTGCTGCTGCTGCTGCTGGACAATTTGCTGTGGCTGCGGGAGGTGCTGTTGCTGCAGTTGCTGCTGCTGCTGCTGCGTCTGCTGCTGCTTCTGCTTCTGCTGCTGCGGCTTGTGTTGCTTCTGGCCATTGTCCAGCAGCAGCGGCGTCTGCCACAGCGAAGGGGTATGCGAGTAGAGCGGCGGCGGTGGTGGAGCAGCCTCTTGGCTGGCGACTGCCAACTTCTCCTGCTGCGGCTGCTGCTGCGGGCGGACTATGCACACGTTGGTGGCCCGCTTCGGCGACGCCTGCGACTGTTGTGACTGCAACTGCGGCAACTGCAACTGCAACACGGGCGACAAGGCAGACGGTCTCTGAGATTGCGTGACATGATGGAAATTCGTTGTGGTTGTGGTTGTTGTCGCCAAAGACGCCTGCGCCTTTGCGGTGGCTGCTGCTGCTGTCGCTGCTGCTGTGGCATTCAGTTGGGCCACCAGATTCGCCTTCCTGCTGGCCGCAGCTGCTGCCGCTGTCTGCCTCTTGTTGCTGCTGCTGCTGCTGCTGCTGTTGCTTTTGCTGGTGTCGCTTAAGCGGGCTCGCGATTTCTGCAAAAAAGGGGAAAAGGCATGAGTTAAAAAGGGCTCATTATGCATTCATTGTTGCATGTAAATGCAAGCTCATCTAACAGGCTTTATAATTGGCATTACCAGACGCTAATTTCTAGACCTGTTTCGAGTATGTTCAGGTTTTTATAAATTTATTATATTCTCTGAGTTTAAAAATAAAGCAATTCGTAAATTCTGCATATTAATTAAAGGTTTATCTTACAAAATTAATATAATAACCTCTCCTCTTATCACACATCAATTATATTGCATTTGTTTTGGCTTTGTGTTTTATTGTTATTTAATTTATCACTTTGTTATTATTTAGTACTTTATCAGAGTAAAAATCTAGATTAATAGGGGGGTCTATAAATTAGACTTTAGCCTAACTGAGCACATGTAGTTTGTACCATGACATGTGTTTTCTCTCTATTATTCAGTACCTTGTTATAGAATCTATAATAGAGATACATACATATATATTTATAAACGTTTTATTGTTTAAATATATAATTAGAAAATGGCACAAAAAGCATGAACTTAGGATAGCGTGAAGCTCTCAAATCCACTTTAATTTCATAGTTTAAGCGTTAAGCTGAAGGGTATTTAAATTAAACTGAAGGTTAGTCTTAACCGAAGGTTGGGAAACCAATAAACTCACATTTTGCTTTAAACTAAAAGTTATTTAGTTAAACTGCAGGTTATTTAATTAACCTCAGGTTAGTCTTCATCCGACAATATGAAAAAGGGGAATTGATTGGTTCCGATAATTCAACAATCTGATTTTTTAGTTTAACCTAAAGGTTACTCAGTTTAAACCAAAGGTTATTTAGTTTAAATTAAAGGTTAGTCTTAACCGGATGTTGAGAAAAGGAAATTGGTTGTTTCCTAATCCATAAATCTCATATTTCACTTTAAATTGAAAGTTATTTAGTTTAAACTGCAGGTTACTTAGTTAAACAATATGAAAAATGGGAACTGGTCGGTTTGACTTGATTAACCTAAAGGTAACTTAGTTTAAACCAAAGGTCATTTAGTTTAAACTAAAGGTTAGTCTTAACCGGAAGTTGAGAAACGAAAATCTGTTGGTTTCTAATCCAACAATCTCACTGCAGGTTAGTCTTAACCCTTCAATATGAGAAATGGGAGTTGGTTGGTTCCTAATCTGACGATCTAATTTTCTAGTTTTAACCGAAGGTTATTTAGTTTAACCTTAAGGTTAGACATTGAAAAACAGGAAAGGCTTGCAGAATATCTCCCTTACCTGTGCATTAAATAAAATGGGCGGTGCAACGGCCACGGTCTCTGTGAAGGCATAGGGATCCGTGTCCTCGGACGTCGTCTTGGCGGCGGCAATGCTCTCCACCGGCGTCAGTGTTGCGACTGCTGCTGCGGTTAACGCAGTGGCGGCTGTTACTGTTGCTGCTGCTGCTGCTGCTGCGGTGGCAATTCTCCTGCTGGCTGCTGTGCTCTTAGCTAATGTGGCTGCTGTGGTGGCTGCGTGGAATCTGGAGGCTGGCTGACATGACATGTCCAATGTGAAGCCGTTGCCGTTGCCGCTTTTGCTTTTTGCCTGCTTTTTTGTTGTTGCTCTTCCTGTTGCTGTTGTTGTTGTTGTTGTTGTAGTTGCTGTTGATGTTGCTGTTGCTGCTGTTGCTCTTCTTCTCGTATTTAATCTGCAATTTAAGGAGGAAAATCGATAAATTTAAAGTTCACAAGGGAGACAGACGTCATAAATGGGCGTTGTCACGTGCTCTCTGCCAAAATGCATTCGCACACTCACACACGCACACACACAGACACGCAGTCTCGCTCTCACATTTACTCTCTCACTCTGGCACACAACGAATGCGATAATAAAAACAAACTACAATCAAAATAAATAAATCTGCTCGCCGAAACCAGTTCAAGTGAATCGTTCGTTGCTTTCTTTCTGCTTCGTCTCTTTCCTCTTTCTTCTGACACCACCCCTTCCCACCCCTCGCCTTCTGCTGATTTCATTTCTTTTCTGCTTTGCGCTTGGCACCGCCGCCGTTAATAACAAATGCTGATAGCGCAGCAAAATGGCAATTATTAAAAATAATAAACCCAGACACACAATCGCCTGAAAAAAACACACACTTGCGACCGAATTTATAGATAAACTCATGATTTTTGGGGAATTTTTGTTATTAGCTTTAGTTTATTGCAGTAAAAATAAAGCATTAAAATCCATAGGATAGATAACATTATTACTGGTATTTCGTAATATTTAACAAGTAATAAGAGTTGCTTAAATTAATACCAGGCAGAACATAAACTGTTTTTCATTTATTTATTACAATTTATACATCCATTAGTTTAATGTTAAATTTATTACTTTTAACGGAGTTTATTGGTGCCACATTATTAATGTTTCATGCTTTAAACCAGCGGTCGGCACGGCCCTATCCCGCGGGATAGGATTTTTCTCAGTCGGCGTCGCTGCCGCTCACGCACAGTATGCAAAGAAGAGAACAGAAGAATCAGTGCAGACAAATTGTAATTGTGTGGCTAGATTTAGCCTTTTTTAGTATTAAATAGCTAGTTTTTAGGTTATAGCCTTTTTTTTTTGCCATATTACAATAAATTTTAGCTTTTCTTTTTCTCATATCTAGCCATAGTGTTAAATTTTCACTCATACAATTGTAATTTTGGCATTTGACTGTAGTGGTGCGGATCACTGCTTTAAACTATTAGTATTTCCCATTTTATAGGTATAAGTATTGTATAACAACGGCTTATCGGGTTTTAACCAGTTCATTTTCAACTTTCTGACCAATTTAATTACTACATTTAAGTGACCATCAACACATCTAAATATTTCATAAGCTTCGACTATTTTTGTCCCCTTGAAATAATAATTACAAACTAATTTGCCTGCAGACAATTATTTTGAACTTGATTCTTTCACCCAAACAACAACCAATTTTCCTGAAAATGTCCACCTAAGTAATTCATGGAAATCGATCTCAGAGCTATTATTCTGCCCGCAGCTGTTGCGCTGACCAAGCGGCACAAAAAAAGTTCGCACAAATTTGCATGCTAAGTAAATCAAAGAATCACGTTTGTGTGCACACAAACAAAATCAACTGCGTAGGAATACTATAATCTTATTGAACTTAGCGAAACAGCAATTATTGGGGCAGACAAAGCTAAAAAAAAAGAAAGAAACCAAAAAGAGCGGAGAAAGAGCGAAGAAATAGCAACGATAAGCGGAAAACGGGGCCGAATTGCTGGACTTTCCGAGCGAATCTCCGAAGAAATGGAGAAATTCTAGAGGAATGATTCGGTACAATTTGCACACAACAACAGGCGATGGGGGAAAACATCAGAGAGAAAAGGGGGGAAAACACATTTCCGTTCCGTGTGTGCTCATTGTTTTCATTCGCTTTACAGCTTTTGATTAGTTTCGCACATATTGATTTCCATTTCCAACCATGATTATGTACGCGTACAATATGGCAAAGCCGGGGAAGGGAGCAGGTTATCCAACTTATCGCTGTCAAGAGAGTGGAATGGAGAATGCTTCTTTGTTTGTTTATGATTTCTTTACGTTTTCCCAGAAAGAAGGAAATGACTTTGAAAGCATTTGCAAGTTCCCTTCGCCGCACAAAAAGTCCGCCCGCCACCCGCTAGCTTCTACAGTTTCCTCATTTTCCTTGACTTGCCTGTGGCCCCCTTCTCCCATTTTCCCGCACTTTTCCGCATCCACTAACGCATTCAAGACGACTCCTGGCGCGTACGTGTGAGTGCAGCAGTGTACGTGACACTTTTGTTTATGATTTTTATTTTTACTCATTCATCCGTCGAACGAAGGGGAGACATTGAATATCTTTAAGGTTAAAGCCTGCACCTTGAGAAATAAGGGTATTGAATCTGCTTTTTAAATGGGTATTAATTTACTATATTTGTAGCTTAGTCTTGATCATAAGCTAGACTATGAGAATTTCCTCCATAATCACAGAACAACGCCTTTAAATGAAATTAGTAAGTTACACTCATCCTCAATGCTGGAACTGGTTGGGAATTTTAGAGTTATTGAAGTGGAAATACCTTGAATTGAACTGATACAGTGCTGTATTATTCATTTTAAATTACAAACACAATAATGATCAATATTATTATATGAACTTACAGAAAAAAGCCCTTAATTTATAATTCTCCTCATAAGCCTAGAGCTGGGTACCTTTCTTTTAGCCAAGTGTACCGGAATACGCATGGAAAATAAATCAAACAACGTAAAGTAAAGGTTTTTGATCCTAAGCTCACAGACGAATACGAAGTCCAAGATCTTAGCGTACAAACAAAATAAAAAAAATTAAAAAAAATAAAAATACAAAAAGAGAGAGAGGAAGACAAGGAGGAAACCGCACAAAAGCAAACTGTCGATAATTGCAAATAATGACGATGCTGGGAATTTGTTATTGTTTGCTGTTGTTGCTGTTGCGGCGGCAGTCTGTAGTATAGTAGTATTTGTTGTTCTTGCCAACGATCTCCGCGCAGCACAAGTCGTCTTTGCTTTTTGGCCATTTTAGGTCTTAAATGTTAACTCGTTTTTTTGGTCCAACTTGGAAACACGCTCGAATGATAAGAAGCGGAGACAAGAAGACAAACGAGAAAACAAGAAAAGCCAAAGAACCGACAAAAAAAAAGGCCGAGACAAAAGAAGTCAAAGCTGCAAGAAGACAAGCCATCGAACCTGAACAAAAAAAGAAACACAAGCTGGTAGAAACCATACAAATCTCCGCTGGATGCTGAGCAGAAGCCGAGATCAGTGATCTTTAGATGCTTAATTCTTAATGTATAAACTTTATACCAAACGAAGAGTGATGCCTAGGAAGCGGAATATATAAGCTTAAATCAAAATAAGGCCCATGGCAAATTTGTATTTGTATTTGCTTTTTATTGCAGCATTAATGGAACACTTTACAGAATTGGGTATGGCATTTGGCTACAACTTTGTTTCCGAAACCATTTGTTGTCCAGATACCTAATTGTCAATCAAATGTCTTGAGTTTGGAGAAAAATAAGACTGATATATGATTGACTGATAGAACCGTGGCCAATTTGTATTTCCAATTGCTTTTTGGCAACCTTTTAGAGAATTGGCAATGGTATTCAGCTAAAACTTTAATTTAATGCCGAAAATAAGCGAAGTGATCTTTTAGATACTTAATTGTGCGTCAAATGTCTCGAAAGAAGATGGGTTTTGGCAGAGTAATGAGAGAATAATATATTATAGGCTTGAGAAACCCTGCCAAATACATTATATTTTCAATTCCCTTTTATTACAACATAAATATAACGCATTAGGAAATTAAATACCGTATTATACAACGTATCTTATCTTATCTCCAGATACCTAATTGCCAATCCATTGCCCCAACTTTAAACCAAAAATAAGACTGATTTGGCAGGGTGATGGAGAGTACACCAAAAGCAGGCACCAAAGGAGGAATATTATATGATAGACTAATGGCATCGGGGCTAATGACTATTGATTTTCTATATTGGGAAGCGCTTTGTAACAATTACTTTAATATTAATGGAACAATTTGAACCACGAAAAGCGCTTACCAAGAGCACTTTAAGTTGTTTCCAATCATGGGTCTAAAAAAAGCCAATTACAAATGGCTGATGTAGTTAAGATTCTTATTACAATAGCAGGCTAAGCCCCTTGAATCGAATTATAATTGATAAACTAATTAAAAACGAATTATGGTAAACATTTGTGTATACGTGACTGATTGCAGTTCCTTTAAAGTTTAAACATCGAGTATGCTATCCCAATGGTGTTTAGTTAGCGAAATTCCAAATTAAACAACCAGTTTAAAACAAACAATGAATAAAAGAATACTTGAATCATGCCTAAGTTTAGATTCTTTCATTATAAAGACTTTAAATTAAGTGCCACCTTGCCTAATGGCAGAATACTTGATTTGAAACGCACAAGCTAGAGAATAATAGATCATGTTTATGGATTTCCAAGGCGATTACTTACTTCGTCTCTGCTCTAACATTAATGGACAATTTTTAAGCAGAACGCTGCGTGGAGAGCGAAGAAGAAAAGCCTCGAGGAAAACGCATGTCGTGGAACACGAAGGTTGAATGGCTCGAGAAACCGTGCTCAAAGGTCTGAGTCTGATTTCAGCTCCGCTGGCTAAACGAGCTGCGGACAGATGGATGGCTACGCCAGGTAAGGTAGGCGACCAGGTAGCAGCCAGGTAAGCAGCCAGGCAGGCAGGCAGAAAGCCGGTCGAGAGGTTAATTACGAGAGCAAAGCGTTTGCAGCGTTACGCTCGCTGGGCTACGGCAACATGAAAACACAAGAACTGGAAAACATACAACTACCAGTTGAGCGAACAGTTTGCAACATGCTGGTGAGGAAAATAAGCCAGGTATTAATTTGCAGCACACATTTGTTCATATCGGGGCATAACACCTCGTTTTCACAGCAGAACGCCCTTTCCCCAGAGGCTTTTCTTTATACAAATCGTTTGTATTTCTAAAAGGGAATTTCAAACAAACTCGTAGAACCCGTGTGGTGAATCATTGACACTTTAGACCGTGAAGTCTAGATAGGCTTTTATTAGTCGTCTAGAATTTCAACAGAAATCTTGGAAATTTTTGTAGGATTTGTATAACTTAAATCAAAGTGTAATCTATTCCTATACAAATGAGTTTAAATGGGTTATTTCCTTAATAATGACTTTGGAGTTCGTCATTTATTTATACAGTAAACCAAAGCAATATTTAAATTTTTTGATTCATAAAAATAATAAGAGGAAAGAACTCCTATCTGTAGACACATCTACATGACATTTTCGTCACTAGCAAAGTGGTTAACACTTTTCTCCCATCAAAATGTTTTGATTTTATAATTGAATTTGATATAAAAATGATTCAGCATCAAGTATCAAATTGATAAGATAACGATAATTTGTAACGTAAGCAAAAGTAAGGCCTAAAAATAGAGATGACACTGACTTATGCTGTAGTTTATTTTGGCTTTGCGATAAGAGTGAGATATAAGCTTGCTTCCGAAATAAAAAGACGGCAAGCTGTATTTTCGTCGACATTGACGCACTGAACTGAAATTGCATTTAAATGCACATTACAGGAAAGCGGCGGCAAAGGCAAACCCGTTTGCTGCTGCTGCCACTGCTGCTGCTGCTTCCTTCATAACCGGAAACTGAAGGCTAAATTGTGCAAAAGCAAAATAAGCGCAGAAAAAAAGAGAGGAGAAAAACAATATCGCATAATGACGACATAGGGGAAGGAGGCAGCAAAGGCAGCTGGAGATTCGGGATGGAGATGGCGATGGCGAGGTAAAAGCCAAGAGGCAGGAGCCAAGAGTCGAGAGCCAACAGCCAGACATGCGGTTCAGTTTGTTCAGCCAGGCAGCGAAGCCAAACGAACTCCGTTCCATCTGCAGCTCTCGGCTCAGCTCCACTTGGCCACTTTTGCACCGCATCGCACGTAGGCCCGTCAACTTCCCACAGTGGAGGCTCCACAGCTCCAGCTACAGTGGACACTGCCTATGGGGATAGCCCAAACCCCTGGAAAGTTGCCAAAAAGGGTGATTTCAGACTCTTCAGTCTGTTTAGTCGGCACAAACAAACCCGGCAAGAGCCATGAGTCATGCAACTCCACTGGGGTTTCACAATTCGCAGATTTTTGTGTCTCAGTTTTCTTGAACTTGCTTTTGTTACCAGAAACTAATTAACATTTATGCAGGTCATTTAAGCCAAGCACATATGAGTCATTGAGATCAGGGACAGACACGGTTTATTTTGTTGAAATCCTTGCAGAAGTTATGATATTTAAACTGGAAACTAAAAAACATTGGGGAGCATAATCTGTAGATCAAGTAGGATGTCAAGAAAAGGTTGAGAATTTTATTTAACTTGATGGTTAGCATCAATTAATTCACGTCTTGTTTAAACTTTCTAAATATGCATTGTTTAAAGAACGAAAAGTATTTTTAAATGGATTTTAAAGTACTGATTTAAAGGTATGATGGAGAAATCCCTAAAACTGATTCATTCACTGATTGATAGATAAATTTAAGAGATTATTATCCCTTAGATTACACTTTTAACTGGAGGTTAAAAAATGTTGTTACATTTTCCATATGAAAAAGGTGATATCTTTCAGTTAATATTTTTAGAAAATGATAAATGTAAATAGAAAATAGAAAATATACTTAATAACTTCACCGGACGGCTATTAACAGATTCATTCCTTATTAAACAATTAATTTAAGTTAATTACAATTAAATTACGATAATAATGAAAACGGTTAGCTCCGTTGTTTCTCATTTTGTAATTTAAATGTAAAATCCATAGGACTCGGTGAAAACGATGTCTGTTTTGAATTAAAAAACTTCCGTTTCTCTTGACTTAAACCACAAAGTATAATTATTCGGCGTTTCCAAGCGCATTAAGTAAAACCAGACCGTTCGTTCACAAAATAAAATAGCCAAGGTTTACAATCACTATTTTAGTGCGCTTTTTGGTTTCTTTAATTAAAGTGTATGAATTTTTTGTTTCCAGTCGGTATTTGTTGTTGACTTTAGTGAGCGGCAGCTGTTGCTGGCGAGGAAAACACACACATCTGTTCCGTTAAAGCCAAGTTAACTCCAGTTAACGATTGTCTTGGTTTCTCACGGAATTTTTACTGGAAGATTTTTGGCAATATATGTAAGCACACACACACGGACACACACACCCGGAGATCTTCACGGTGATTAAGAATAACGGTGATGTGGGGGAATGGGGGAAAGAGAGAGAGGCCCTCCCACACACATCTGTCGCCAGCTAACACATACACACAAACACATGGGGCAATAAACAAATCCACAAAACTAAACAAAACAAATTACGAATTCCGTGTAAATGAACTTTGGTGGGGAGCGCGTTTTGAATTTCTTTTTGCGTTTTGTTTGTCATCCGCTTTGAACGGGCATGTGCTTGGGTGTGTGTGTGTGTGGAGAGCGGAGGGCACTCGAGAATCGCTGTTGCCGGCGTTTTTATGATTTCTCTTCCTCCCGTTCCGTTTCTTTCTTTTTTCGCCCTCGCCCTTTTTTCTGCCTCTCTTTTGGCGGCCCGTTCGCTTCCTTCCCCCACGGCCCCCCACTCACACTCACAGGCGCACACAGACACGCAGACACTTGCACATGCAGGGTCGAATTTGTTACTGCGATTGAATTATTCCCCGCCTGCTTTTGCTTGCGGCTTTTACAGCTTCTGCTGGCTGATTTTTTCTTTTTAATTTTCTTTGATTCTCGGACTTCTGCTTTGGTGCTTCGATGCAAAACAAGAATGCGTCACGGGCCGCAATCAGCTCACTCACTTACACACTTGCACTTGCCAAGGCGGGGACACACTGACATCGCACACACCCGCACAAAAACCGAGAGAGCGACGAGAGCGAGAAAATTTACCCAACCGTCTGATGACGATTCAAACGTCAAAGTGGCGCCGCGCACCGTACTTCGTTTTTGTTGTTCGAGTACCCTTCCCACGGACAGGGTTGCCGCCTCGCACGAAGTCGGAGAGCCGAAAAACGAAGGCCAAATTAAGCACCAAAAATTAAACATAACGCATGCTCGGCCATTCCAAATAAATGATTGCACAATTTCGCTTATTATTGAACATAATTTCACTGAATTTCATTAAATTATACGATTTTAACGAAATATCCATTGGCGCCTCGGCAACCCTGGCCCGTCTCTCACACACACATTTACACCAGCACAGACCTGGGAATTTTCTGCTGCAAAAATTTTTTCTTCGCACCACAATTCCACTTTCAAATGCAATTTTCACCCCTATTTCTTTTAGCTGCGGTCTCAAGACGAACTCGTGGCTGTGGGTGGATGTGTATTGCAGCACTTTTTGGTGTTTCTGGGCATCAAAACTGCGTTTAAAGATTACAATTTTATAATTTTGCTTCGCAGTTTCGAGAGAAGACAACACGGTAGAGCTGCAACAGTGTTGCCAGATGAAAATTTAGCTTTCCCCCTAAAAAATCTCAAAGAGTCGATATTTCCCCCTAAAAAATCAATGTTTTTTCCATCTCTACTTATAATTTAATGCAGCTATGAGAACGCGGGAGTTTTAAGTTGTTGCCGAAGCTTTTTTTTATTAATTTAAAATTTTTGTTTTAATTTACATTTTTTATTATAAGTAGTTTGTAGCAGACCTTTTAGTAATGTTGTTATAGTCCTCTTCTTAGGCTTTATTCACAGGTCCATCTCAGCCTGCATTGCAATCCAAAATAATGCAGTTCCTGTTAATAAATATTATTTTATTATTGAAACATAAAATGGAAATAAGTACTATTAAATTTGCCTCAGATGAATTTTTGTATAATTTAAATTTTAAAAAGTAAAATCACAAAATAATTTAACCTAACGATTTTTTAAAGCAAATGCCTATCTGAATCGAGAATACATAGTGTTACGCGGGTCAAAGACGCCCAAAAAGGACTTTGTCAGGGACTTCTTCTTTAGCAATTTTTACCACATTTTACTGTATGTATACAAAAAAGGAATAACCAGGACTTGAAAAGGTAGAGAAATTCGAAAAGTGGAAATTGAAACTTTTAAAAGTTGACTGCCAAAAGCAGTGTGACCGTGGTGTAATACTTCCATCAGGTTATCCGCCCAGTGCTGTCGAACGTCTTCCACGAACTGGTTCCATTCGCTGATTCAGAGCGCGCTTTTCAAAAAATACGTTTGCGTTGAAATTTTTTTTAAGGTTTTCATTTCGCAACATTCATTTTTTAATTTAAACAATGGCCTAAAAAAAATTGAATCACACGAAAAATACAACTCAATCTTGGTAGTTATTATTAGTTTATTTAATTTTTGTCATTAATGCATTACAAATTATCAATATTGGATATTTCAGATATTTTTCCTTTGTTGTAGCCGGTGTTCTTGTGTCGCCTTTGGATGTGAGTGTGTTCTGTGGTGGACTCTGTGCAAATTATAGATATTATCCAGTAATACTTAATATTTATAATGTTTCAGCATTTCGAGCAGTAGTAGGTTTAAATCGAATTCTATCTTTAGTGATTTAATGTTGCGCCCAACGTTAGTTAATATTCCTTCAATTGTTCTATTATTTTACGGTATAAAGTTGGTTTAGCTAGCTAAAAAACACATGTACAGTCGCATATATGTAGGTATATGTATTTATATATTTTTAATTTTCTTGAAAATTATGTTTTCTTTGCGTTATTTTTCAAATACCACTTTTTATTTGTTGACAAAAAATACAAGTTTAGGCATAGGGCGTATTTTACAATCGTGTTTATTGGCCGTTTTTGGGAAGTGAGTTGTTACTTTGTCTAGTCGAGGGAAATTAAATGGTGCTCTCTAAACAGGTGAAAGTATATATTTATAAGTTTGTTAGCAATAAATAATATTAGCTTGCAGAAAGTTGCTCTTAAACTGGTATCGTGTATATTGTTTTGATTTCATTTGCACTAGATATATGTACGGTTTTCTCATAGATATAAATGCAGTTATTGATATTGGTTAGTGGGGGAGTTCTATTAACTTTGCAGCGATTTATGGTCTATATATGATTTTTCTATATTTCTTCTAGCTGTAAATATTGTATTTTTACCATTTATTTATGCTTAAGGTGTACACTCGTATGTAGCTTGTTTGTTTGGTTTCGTTATGGACGTCTCTTAATTATTTGCCTCGAAATTATAGCGTAAGGTGCTCGAAACTTAGTCTGAAGATAGCGCAAGATACAAACTGATGCTCGTTGTAAATAGATTTGTTATACTCGTAAAATTTGTAAGATTTGTATTTAGCTTGCGTTGTTTCGTTATCGTATTCGATTCGTATTCTTATTCGTTTTGGACTTATAACTACGTGGTTTTCCCTTTGAAATTGAATTTCAATGCAGTGCAACCCTGCGTTCGCGTCCTTGAGCAGGCCTGCGCTAACGGTAAATTACAGCTGGATCGGAAAACGGGCCTTCCCCGCTCCGATTCGCCAGCCGACTAGAGTAATAGACTAAATTTAACAATTCCTTTGGGGGCATCAGAGACTACAGCTAGGAATGGGCTTTCGTTTTTTTAGAGCAGGAACTCAGGACGAAACAAAAGGGGATTACACTAGGGAAATACGGTCATACTAAAAGTAGAAATGTCTGGAATGCGGGTTGCTGAAATCGTAACATACTTTTAGGAGTATCATAAAGGGATTTAAAACCAGGGTATTTAAAAAAAAATCAATATTAATTATAGATCTTCCTAAAACCATTGGAAATCCTTATGTAACCCCTCATTTGTTTCGCTTTGAGTTCCTTGTATTAGATTAAGGTTCTTATATGGTCCACACCTGGACCTTTTCGGCCACCACACACCAGCTGGCCCGCTCGTAGTAGGAGCTCACGATATGCAGGCTGGCCACGTGGTGGTTGATCAGCGCGTCCAGCTCGCCCTCGCGGAACACATGATAGTAGCGGTGGTGGGTACTGGCGCCACCCTGCGAGGGACTGTCCAGGGAGTTGGTGGAGCTGTTCGAGTGCTCCAGCGAGTCGTTGGAGGGTCGCTGCTGCTGCAGGTTGGGGGGCTGCTGCTGTTGCTCCTGTTGCTGCGGATGCTGCTGCTGTTGCGTGGCAGGAGGCTGTACCTTCAGGGCGGCCATGTTGCGCCTGCGCTGGCCATAATCCGCCATGCCCTCGCCCAGCTGATCGCCACCACGGGCCTCCAGGGCCTCGGCCTCGGCATCTTCGTCCTGTTCCTCTTGCTCTTCCTCCTCGGGTATGGCATCGTCCTCGTCCTCCCTCACATCACTGTCCCCATCGTCCTGCAGGAGGTAGGCCGTCTCGGGATTGAGCTGATAGTGCCTGTTCCTCTTGTAGCTGAACTTGGAGATCTTGCAGTGCTCGTAGACACCCAGCGAGTAGCTGGACTCGTTCTCCTCTTCCTCCTCCTCCTCGCCATCTTCCTCCTGGATGGTGAAGCTGCGGGTTTGCGAGGACAGCGACGAGGTGGATGAGCTAACGGGGGACTGCTGAAGGCTGGGTTGGGTAGAGAGATTCGCCAGCATCAGGCGACGTTCCCGGAGTTCGTCCCGAAAAGAGCTCAGATCGCCGTTAGAGCGCTTCTTGCTGCCGCCCAAAATCTCGGACAGATCTCCCATCCCGATGCCGTCCAGGTAGCGACACTCGGTGCGGCTGCTCTTGTCCTCCAGTTCCCGCTGCAGCTGGGCGGTCAGCTGCTCCGCAAACTCGGCACAATCCTGCTTCTGGATGGCCTCCCTCTTCTCGGGCAGCAGCGTAGCACTGTCCGCATTCAGGATTATATCGTCCTCCGCCTGGGATCGGGAGCTGTTGATCTGCAGCTCACCCTTGTGGTACTGCTCCTGCTGCCGGCTGATCATCTGCGCCAGGCTGGGCTCGCCCTCGTCCTGGGAGGCGGAATTGGAGTTCGGGGCAGAGGCCGCTCCGTTCTCGTCACTGCCCGAGGGCAACTTGGCCGACCTCGGGGCGCTGATCACACTGTCTATGGAATCCGGCGACGAGGGCTCACTGGAATCGCTGTCCAGGTCATCGGTGGCCGGATTGAAGAGCTCCAGGGAGAGCAGCTTGCTGGCCAGCGAGGTGGAGGAGGCGGAAGTGGATACCCCAGAGCCCGAAGCCCTCCGCACGATAGGGAAACTCTGGCGTTGCAGCTGCAGGGATTGCTGCTTTCGGAACTTGGGAATGGGAGGCAGATCTCTGATGGCCTGGCGGGTTATCCGGCGAACGGGTGGGGAATCCTTAAGTGATTCCTTTGGGCTCTCCTTTAGCGGTTCCCTTAGGGGCTCTTTCACCTCCTTTGGCTGCTCCCTCTGAAGCTCCTTCTGCTGCTGAACCCGCTGCTGCTCCTTCTGCTGCTTGATGTGCGCCTCATCGAAGCAGAACCTGGCCGGCTTCGAGGGGGGAGTGAGGATGGCCATGGCCGCGGAAACCGCTGCCGTGGACTGCGGCGGAGAGGTCACATTGCCCTGGATGGCGGCCGGCGAGTGGGCCGGAGTTGGCGGGCAGGGCATGATCAGCGGGGACGTTGGCACTGAGTGAGTGGGTGGCAGCCGGGAGCCGGGATTCACGCCGCCCTGCTCCCGCCCTGCGGCGGCTCCTTGGGCCCGCTGCCCGTTGCTGGACGAGGAGTTGCTGGAGCTGGAGTTGGAGTTGTGGTGCTGCTGCTGGTAGTTCAGCTGCTGCTGGTGCTGCTCCGGCTTCGGGATGAATATGACCGAGGCGAAGCTGTCCTCGGACTCGATGCTGGTGTCCGACTGCAGACTACTGTCCTTGGAGGAGTCCGACCCAGACTCCCGGGAGTGCCGCCGGGCCTTATCCCCCTGGCCGCCGTCCGCGCAGGCGGGACACTCCTGCTGGTACTGGCTGCAGTGACAGAGACTGGCCATGGTGCACTCCACGCTGCTGCAGTACGTCACGGGTCCCGTCGTCGACGGAGGAGCAGAGGAAGCGGGCAGCGGGATCAAGTGGGACAGGTGAAGCTGATGACCCGCGTGGTGGTGATGGTGATGATGATGCTGGTGGGGCACTAGACCCACGCCCTGCTTGTTGTTGTTGTTCAGCGTGGGACTCTTATCCGCCGGCACCGCAGGACTCTGTGGGGGATTCGGCGGCGTCTGGGGGCCACTCTTGATGTTCTGGATCAGCTTGCTTATGCCCGTCTTCGTGACCCGCTCCAGGCTGCCCGTGGAGCTCTTGATCTTCGTGGTGAAGCCCTCGCGTATCACCTGAAGCCGCTTGGAGAACAGGGCCGACCGGCACAGGAAGGCCTCGTTCAGGGAGGTCTGCTTCTGGATGCGCTTCCGCACTCGCTCCTTCTCCCGCAGCCGATTGCAGGCCATCAGCTCCTCGTTCAGGGAACTCTGCTTGCGCAGGAACGTGGGCAATCCACTGCCTCCTCCCGGGGCCGCCGATCCTCCAGCTGCTCCACCCGATGGCGGTGTGGCCACCGTCGAGGAGGAATTCGAGGAGGAGGGATGCTGGTGAAAGTTGCCGGCATAGCAGCCGCTCCTCGTATACAGGCTGCTGCTCACCCCGCCATTGGAGCCGTTGTAGCTGCTCAGCATCTGGAAGGTCTCGGGCGCAGAGGGCGTGGCGGCATCGTCCTCGCACAGGGACTGCTTCTGCTTGATGAGCTTCGGGCGGCGGCTCAGGGTGTTGCCAGCACTGGCCGTCGTCGGTGGCGAGTGGCGCCCGTTCATCTGGAGTTGCTGACCCTCGGGCGCGTTCAGGAGCAGGGCTGCCGCACTGACCTTGGACTCGCCGGGTATCAAAGGACCTCCCAGGCTGGGGACACTGGAGCGCGAGCGCACGATCTGGCGGGGCGGCGGCTGCAGGATGCTGCCCAGGCTGCGGGACTTGAGGCCAGCAGACAGCGGCGGGTCGGGAAAGTCCTCAAAGTCCTCCAGGCGACGCAGCTCGATGGGCAGATCCTTGGCATCCTCGTAGTCCAAACTGCTGTCGTTCTTGGTGTCCTTCGACGACCAGGAGTCCATGAACCAAGCATGGCGACGGCCGCGAGCCAGTTTCTGGAAGGGATTTTGGGGAAATTATTAACGGGATAAATTTTATTTCAAAGTTCGAAGTTAATACCTGTATGGCCCTTCTAACGAAGCTGTAGCAGGACTCTCCTGGCGAGGACGAGCTTAGGCTTGAGCTGTCTCCATCCCCTGCCGATCGACTGGAGTTTGTTGAGTCCTCGGTGTAGGCATGGTAAGGCGGCTGGAAGTTGTCGTCATCCTCCTCGTCCGAGTACGAGTAGTTGCGGTTCTTGGGCGGCTGCCAAGGGATGAGCACATCCTGCGATTCGAAGCGTCGATGCCGTTGTTCCAGGGCCCAAACGGTTATTACTACCCGACCGCCTATCCTCAGGATTCTGGCCAGTTCTCTGAGGGCTTGGACTCGTCTTTCAGTGGTGGCAAAGTGGTGGACCACGGCCAGGGAGAGTACGGCATCGAAGCTATCGTCCCGGAAGGGTAGCTCCAGATTATCGCAGAGGGCCACCTGGAAGGAAATAAATAAATAAAATAATATAATAAATCATTAAAGATTTAATTTATATTTCACATATCAGAATTTAAGCTAAAATTTAACTTAAATAAATTCCATCAAGAGAATGATTCACACAGTCTACGATTGATTTCCCAGGACAACAGTGTAACACCACCGCAAAATTCCATCCAAGGATGCCCAGAGGAGCTGTGTCAATTAAGCTGTGTCAAAGATGGCTCCACAAAGGAGTCTGCTTGTAAGGCATTCCTCCCCCAGGATATGGCAGAAAAAATATGCAATGATGCAATTTCAGGCTCCCCTCTCAGAAGAGGAAAAGGCTTCAAAAAGGATGTCACCAACTTTATTTCCATATCAAAGGCTGTGCTGCCTGATTGAATAATCCAGTGTCCTTACGGCTGGCTACATCTTTTTGCAATTAGTAACTTTTCCAGGGCTGAACAAATAAAGTTATCGGATTCGTTGGTAGTTTTTGGAACAAAGCTCACTTTGTTTCTGGGGACAAAGGATGGGGTTGGGGATGCCTTGAGCTGACCTATCCCAATGTGGCCGTTGCACACGCCATTTATATTCATTTCCATGTCATGGCCAGAACTGATGGTGTCAATTACCGTGGGACAGGGGACAGAAAGCGAAAAAAAACAATGGATATAGCCAAACAAAGGTACGTGTACACAGATGACAAACTGCTGAACGTGTCAATGGAGTCAATGGGGAAAAAAACAGTATCGATTCTGGCTATTCCGGGATGTGTGCAACTCCCTGACATTTTCTTCGGAAATTCAATAGCCTTAGGATTCAATTTACATTGCCCTATCAACTGCTAAATTAAATGCAGGAAAGAGTTGCATATAAATGCTGCAAAATGGCAATTTATTCGCTGCAATTTTGTATTTTCTCGTATTTCCGTTTCCTGCTCTAATATCGCAAATGTCGGTGTGTATTTGCGCACCCACAGCTGCGGGTGTGGGTGTGCTTGCTGCAGAAAGGAAATGGAAAATCCTTGACCCGCCAAGCCTTGCTCCACTCCTGCCGAGAGTTTTCCGCTTCGAGGGCTGTGCCCTCCTGGCCAAAAACTCGGAAAAAACTGAGCCATTGCAGCAGGAAGAAGTCTTTAGCAAATATCAATTAACATAAGTGTTCGTTCCAGGACCCTGAGATGTCGTTTTTCGATGGGAATCGAATGGAAGCATAGACATTTTTGGGCGCATTAGAAAATGAAGAAATAAGGGAGGTTTTTGGTGGCAAAAGTCAGCCATTTCACAAATAAAAATGAGCTAAGAGATTGCAGATACTAGGAAAAGGAGAGCATCAAATTGCATTTAAGAAATTAATCCTGCTTCTTTGAGCTCGAAGTTAAAGGAATTTTTAGGGAAAGCAACAAAGCAGAGTTTCTTTTTTAAACAATCAAGAAGTACTTGCAATAAAGGGAATTTAATATGAAAAATTTACCTACACGAAGTTATTAGATAGATATTATATTATATATAATTTAGTTAATAATATTTTTAGGTAAAGTAACACAGCGTTAGTTTCTTTTTTAAGCAATCAAAAAGTACCTTTATTATAGGGAATTAAATAGGGTAAATCTACCGATACTAAGTTATTTCTCCAAGTGCAAGATGCCCGAGCAAACAAACGGAATCCCATGCATTTTAGGTAAGCAAGCCTTTGTTTGCTGCTCATGAGCATAACTCTTATTGCAGACCCATTCATCCGATCTGCTCCGTCTCCCATATCCCCTTTATTCAGGCGCATCCAGCTCGCTGGCTGGCTTTCCCCCTTTCTTGGGTTCTTTATTCTGTGCGCTTTACAAATCGTATTTATAGCAGTCGCCATTTTTCACACACACACACGGGTGTGGGGCGGTTGTGCGTGTGTAATGTCACACGGGTCGGGTACATGATGCTTTTGAAATTTGAAATTTATGCTGACAGGCTTCTGCCAAGCGAGGGAGAGTGTCAGGTGAAAGTGCGGCGTGTTACGCATACGCCACGTTGCACGCTAATGAGGCCAGAGCCTCGAAAAGACACACAACGTCAGGCAGGACGCAGGACCCTCCTTATACACTGTATGCAGTTTCTCTTTTGCGGCTTATTTAAATGGCGCTTTAGCCAAGCACAGACCCTCAGGCCTGTTTCTTTTACTTTTCTCCGTTTGTTTGCTCTCTCTCTTTGCCCGATGAAAATTGCAGGTTTCACCTGGCCCAGAAACCAAAAAACCGAAAAAAACTCTGATTCTGCTTCTGCACCTGCCTCCCGCCTTTCCGCAGCTATTATTGAGTTTCACTTTTTTATGTTTGCGGCAGCGGCAGCGGTGTTGCCATTTTTATGCGCCATTTTGGGCGGGTTAAGATTTACGAGCTGCCGAGCAGCGCCACAGGATGTTCTTGTGAGTTTGAGTGTGATTTCGGGGCTCTTTGTGTGCACTGAGAAAAATTCAGCATCTTGATTAAATTATATTGAAGAATTTTATTAAAGGAATATAATTCTTATAACTATATTCTCATAATTATATTGAAAATGTATAATTCTTTATGTCTTGAGATTGATGGAGAATGATTAACGATCTCTAAGCTTTGAAACTGCATTCAAAATAGCGTCTTAAATTATAAATACTTTCTGTTCAAAGCCTATTGTTTACAAAAAAAAAGAGTTAAGCTGTCTTTAATTTTTTATTTTTTATAAATATAATCTATTAAATTTATTTAATCTATGATACTTTTTCTTGAGATCGATCTGAGTTCCGTTTCAGCTTTATTTGTGTTATTTTTGTAACAACAATTATAATTGTTAATAATTATTAACTAGTAATAGTAAGAAATAAAATTATGAAAATTGTATTCATATAATTCATTATGTTAAGAGAAAAATATAAACTAATTCTTGATTTGAGTACATTCAATTTGTATAATAAATAAACCAAAAATAAGTACTTAGAGAAGACCCAAGCTAGGTCTTCTCTCAAATTATATTTTCAAGGACCCAAGAATGCTTGAATAAAGAAACATCCTAGCTAATTTATTTCTCTGTATGTGAATGTTCCATTTCCCGTTTTATTGCTTTACAAAATTATTGAAAATCAGGCCATGCACGGAGAGCTGCAGAAATCAAAGTTGCAACTTGGGCCCGCGACCGAGCCCGGGCCAAGTTAAATTGGTTTTGCATAAAGTTTGCGATGCGGCAACTAAAAACTAGCATTCGCTTGCATGTCACGTTCGCATTGTGTGTGCATTTACAGTCTCGGGTTTATTTTAAACACATTAGGCAAATAGAAAATAACCCCGGATAGGCTCGAATCGGATCGGTTCGGTTCGCTTTGTTATGCAAATGTGCGGCGGCCGAGTGATTAGAGACACATGCGGATAATCGGCGGTGAGCTATTTTGATTAAATGTCAAGGACTCGAGGACTAGGACTAGGTAGGCTGCTGCCCGGTCCCGGTAATGTGGCATGTTATTAAATAAATTAAATCGCTTTCATCGCAAATCGCAGCTGCAGCTGCCGTGGGCTCGGTCCCACGCAAAAGCAATTTAAATGCGAAGAATGCGTGTTGTCGATTATGGCGCAAAGTGGGAAATGCGAAATGGAAAGCAACCCAGATGGCCGCGGGGGAGAAAATGCATTCTCCGAGCCCTGGGAAATGGTACTCCACCGCCGCTGCCCGCCTGGAAATGGCACCATAAATAAACGCCCGGCGTTAGCAATAGATTATTGCAGAGAGCGTTGCATACCTCAGGCGGCCACCGTTGTTGAATAACGGTCTTTATATAGCGCGGGGGTTCGCCATTTATTGTAGTTCCTTGTAAAAGGAAATGTTCTCGGTTGCCAGCAGCAGGAGCGAAGCACAATGGAAAAAGGGGAAC
>VNJO01001601.1:0-12579 GCA_008042535.1 Drosophila tani | reverse complement strand
GTCCGTCTGTCTGTCCGTCTGTCTGTCCGTCTGTCTGTCCGTCTGTCGGTTTCTACGCGAACTAGTCTCTCAGTTTTTGAGCTATCGAGCTGAAATTTTCAGCATAGTCCTATTTCTTTAGCACGCAGTATATATGTCGGAACGACCGGAATCGGACTACTATATCCTATAGCTGCCATAGGAACGATGGCGAAATTAATGTAAAAAAAATTTTAACTTCTCTGTTTTTCAACGTATTTTAACAAATTTTGAGATATAGCAGTTTTTTATGGTTCTAGAATTACGGTTTTAATTTCATTAAGATCGGACCACTATATCATATAGCTGCCATAGAAGCGATCAGTCGATTTATATGAAAATGTAAAATTCTACATGTAAAATTTAAAATTTACAAAATTCGATGTTTTTTCAACATTACTAAAATGGTTCGATTTTCAATGATCCAATTGCCGACTGCAAGGGTATACCAACTTCGGTTTACCGAAGTTAGCTTTCTTTCTCGTTTCTTTCGATTTTTCATGAAAGTTTAAATAAAAAAATACAAATTTTGACTAAAATAAAAAGTTTAATTGTTAAATAATAAATATAATTAAAAATAAAATTTAAAAAACGCCAACGGTGATACCTGGAGAATTAGTTGCAAAGCTAACTGCAAAATTTCAAAACGATTGGTCAAGTAGATTTTGAGTAATCGTGTACATCGTGTAATCGTGGCTGCCCATATATCGAACATAGAATGACCTCCGTTTCACTACCCATTACTTCGTTGTTTTTGCTCCGATCGATTTCGAATTTGGACTTTATATTCTTAGGATGGTGGGCATTGATAACAAAAAAATAAAAATAAAAAAAAAACATGTCGAAAAAAAATTAAATACCCTACCCCCCACATTAAATGTGCTGACGGGTGTGCGAAAGTTTGGTTCATCCCAATCTGAATGCTGCACATGTGTGCATTTGACACTCGCTTTTGGCCTCCTCACTGTTTATGACTCATTTGGGCAAACGAGTTCTCTGCGCCGCCTTCCGCTTTCCACTGCGTCACCCTTCTCCAGGAATATCCATGCAACGAAGCAGCTAGCGCTGCACAGTGGTTCGGCTTGAATGGAGCCGCGGTCATACATGCTTCTAGTGGTGATATCGCAATGAACTTTTTTTCCAAAAATAAAAATATTTTAAACATTTTTTTTAAATATTTTAAAAGTTGGACACATTGGACGACTATATCTTATACCTCCCATACAAACGTATGGGAATTTTTTTTTATAAAATTATTTTTTTTAAAGACCTAAATAAAATTTGAACTCTTAATAAAATCGTTGGTGAAATAATAGTCCCCAGAAGTCACCCCGCGTAACTTGTAAGTTTCTTTGCCGTTATATAAACGTCTGAGCTTAAGAGCAATATGTTTAATATATCCTTATATGTGTTAACTCAAGACATTTTCCTAGAGTGAAAATCTCAAAATTTGTTTTCCTTCAACCAATCAGATTGATATTGGAGAATTGACGATTTCTTGCGATTGTAGATTACTCATGACAACAATATAGGCGTTTTTAATTATGTTCGCTCTATACCTTCAATACCTTTTCTATGGCCAGGCAAACACATTGGTATATAAATTAACTGTGGATTTTTGTGGGGTCTTCACTAAAACTTTAGCTAAACATAAAAAATACGTTCACAATATAAGCAAAAAACATGTATTAGTTCAAAGTAATATAACAAGAACAGTTTAACAAGTAAGTTTATTAATAATATCTCAAATAATAGAAAATACCTTCAGCTTCAAAATCCATTACAAATATTTTTAATTTGGAGAAGTAATAAATGAACTGACCACTTCAAAGATCGGATTTGTTGGGAAATATTCGCTATGTGCGCAGCTTCGCTTTTCAAATGACACCTTCACTCAAAATCAATTCTATTCTTAGAAAGTACCGTTAGATTTCTAAAAAAAATCTGGTTTGCCATGAAGAAGTTTGGACATTTTAGAGGCGATTTGAATACTTTTCGTAAATTGTTGTTGTTATGATTTTTTTGTTTTATTGGCCTAAGGGCGCAACCACTGTGCGCTGTTGGGAACCAATGGAGTTGAGAGAGCCTTTGTGTTAGTCTCAAGTAATTTATATGAATTCTATATGCAATTGCATCAATCTCAATTATATTGTGCTTTAGGGAGCTTTAGTTTCTGCTCTGCTCACACCACAAGTGTGTATGACATGTAATATTAATTAAGGTTTTTATTTAGGTAATTGCTTTGAACCAAGCCAAACTTAAGGCAGTTTGACGTAACTAAGGTATGGGCTTGGCCTTTCTTGACGTCAATACCGAAAGACTTCAGCTTATAAATCTGCATGTTTTCACACAGCTGCAGTTAGGGGGTTCAATGACCAGGGCATGCAAAGTCAATTTAAGAAACCTTTTTCGATGCGGAAGAATGCCTTGGAACGTAGCCTGTAGTTGTGTATGTGAAGCCACATATTCGTATAGGTTAAGATGCTTATCCGTATCAATGTCTGGAATATCAGTCAATAAGTTCATCAATTAAAACGAAAAATGAATGGATGGCATTCAGTTCAGCTCAGCTCAACTCAGCTCAGTTCAGTTGAGTGAAGTGGAGAGTGAAAAAAGCGGAAAAAGAAGGACAAGAAAAATCAATTTAAATGATTACAAATTGAGGGAGACAAATAGTCAGGCCAACGAGGGCTAAAGACAAAGATGCCAAGCGACAAGATATGCCAGATGTTTACCCAGAATTCACTGAACGAAAATATTTTTAATGTGCCTCAAACAATCATCTGGATTTATTAATTATCGGGGTGCCCAAAAATCACAAGAGTTTTGAAATCGCTTTAAAATGTGACTAAAAAATGTAATAAAATATTCGATGCTCCAAATTAAGTGATTTTTTTTTATGATGACACATACAAAACTATTTATATCACTTCAAAGTCGATCCAAAAGTATGCAACAAAAAAAATTACAAATATAATTATAAGATTAAATATTTTCATTCAAAATTTAAGAAAAGTAAAAATAGATAGCATCATTTAAATGGGGTCGATTTTTGAGTCGATTATAAACAAAGAAAATAATGTTTTATCCTCGAACACAATATTCAGCCGTGTAATTGCTTCTGGATGGGCACTACAACCACAGCCACGTAAACAAATTTTAATTTTATTTTGCTCGTCAGTCACCAGCAGTAGCATAAATGACAAAACAACATAGCAGCCGTACCTTCAGCCGAAGACAAGGCCCAGCACAATTCCAAACCCAATCCCTATCCCAGTTGAAAACACAAAAACATCCCCCTAGAAAGGAATTGCACTGACTGACTGACTGACTGAATGACTAACTGAGTCAGATTCTTCGACAGCCGCTTCATCTTTATTTCATGTTTCCGACTTAATTTCTTTTCTCCTTTTTTCGGAACCCCAACAATTTGAGATTTTTGTCACCCAACTGTCGAACGGCTTCACGCTTGCGCCAAGAGAATTGTGGAATTGGAAATCCTTGGCTGCGCTACGTTTGACACTTTATATATATCCTGATACCTGAGAGCCATTCTATTCTGTTGGACGAAAACAACAAATTTCGCTGAGATGCGCTTGAAAACTCTTTTCGCCTTTCTCCTGCTTTTTGTCCCGACAATATTGTTTTTTTTTTCTGCTTCAATTTCACCTTTTACGTTCAGTTCTGAATGAATAAACAATGGGGAACACCGGTCCTGAATAATAGATTTTTAGCTTTTGATTGTATTTGGTGGAGATATTTTTTGCAACCCCAAAAATGAAAGAAGCATGAACTGCAACTGTCAAGGTTTACAAATTAAACTGTTCAAAACACAAATTGAAATTGCGAAGGCAGCATTAACGTGACTTTTGTGGGTGTTTTCGCGCTTTATTCGTTTTCCTTTTGTGTTTCATTGGCTTATCACAGGCAATCCCCACCGAATTGGCTGATTGCAATAAACTGAGGGTTGGTAAAATAAAGTCCACAGAAATAAGTTAAAATTAGAATAAAACTGCCTGAAAAAAAATCCTTTAAAAAATATGTTAAATCAGCAAGTGGCAAATGTATAAATTTTTAATATGCCGGATTTTGTAGTTTTTTAACTTAGTTATTTATGTAGAAATATTAGCTTCTAAAAAAAGGTGTGGTGGATATATACAGTTAATGCAAAAAAAAATATCACTGTCCTATATAAAATTCTATAATCCAGTTAAAATAAAACGTTTATAAAAACCCCAATCAAGTTAAAGAAACTAACAGGTTTTAAAAAGTCTTGAATGAAGAATATTTTATTTCGTAGTGCTATTTCCCGTTGACATAAACTAATTAAAAAAAAAACTTCGCAACACTTTAATTTAGTCCATGGCCTAACGCCGAATGGCTTTGATTGTAATTTATCGATCGTTCAAATCCAAACTCTCTGTCCGGGGTTAATAACATGCAGCAAAGCACAATGAACACAGCGAATGCTCCAACGAACCGAAAACAGAAAAAAAAAGAGGGAGGCCACGGATTGCAAAATGGACAGCAATGAACCCAAATACAAGTGGACGATGAAATTGTGAAAATAAAACTCAAAACGAACAAAAACTGTTCAAATGGCGACTTCAAAAAAGGTTTGAGTGTTATTTTGTGTACTCAAAATATTGGAATAAGGGGTTAACAATTTCAATATACATACAAGAAACAGTTTTAGATAATCAATAAAATATAAATCTATTACCAAGATCTCTCCCAGAATATTAAACTATTTTAATTCGCTGACTTAAAGAATCATTGGATTTCTTACAGATAAATGGACTTTGGATACCCTTTTGATACCCTTGCAGTTATGCCAGAATTGCTAAATAATAATGAAAAAGACGTTTACATAAAAAAACTCGTAGATGGATATGCAAATCATGATATATACATAGGTCGAAAATGTCTCCTTTAATGAGTTACATACTTGTTACCAAAGTTTTAATACCCTGCAAGGCTCAATTGGCTCACCAATACTATTCACATTTACAAGAATATTATTATTTTCTTTCTCTGTTATAGACTAGTTTCATATCCGTTTTTTGTTTTTATATTGCTGAAAGCAATGAAGATGAGCCAGATTGTGTAAAGAATCTTAATTCATTAAAGATGCGTTAACTTACTACACCTCCAATCCAGACCGTCTCCTGTCTGGCGGCCATTATTTATATCGAGCATCCCATACATAAGACTGCGATTTTCTTTTGATAATTAAGTTGTGTACTTAAGCTTCGCTTCCGTGTTTGCCCCATTGCGTGTGCTATACTTTCTATGCTATTCTGTGACCTCTCTTGTCTTTTTTTTACTCATTTACAGAGGCGCACTATGGGGCCTGTAAAGCAAACGGCGTTGCAAAAATCAAAAAAATTAATGTTCGCGTTCGATATTTTAAATAGACACATCTTATAGATAATTGTTTAAAGATTACAAATGCAAAATATCAATTTTTTTTTTAAGGTATACCGTTTCAAAGTTAAAAATTTTTCCAAAAAAAAAAACCTACAATTTTAATTCAATTTCAATTTCACGAGAACTTGATAATGGATTCACAATTTGTTTGTTATACCCTTGCAGAGGGTATTATAATTTTGACGATTATCTTTTCTTACTTAGTCCAAAAGTTATTAATTTTGCAACGAAGAAACTCAAATGGCCCCACTGTGAGAGGCGGTTCTGGAGTATAATGCTTATATTAGCAAGCTTGTGCCTGATAACCGAGTTATGTGTGGGTGGGTTATGTGGCCGCCCCGTTGGCATTGCTAACATCCTAATTACACAACATAAAAACGTTTGCTGGCCCTGTGCGTGTGCCTTTGATTAGCGCCGGGTAATGAGTTTTTAGATTGTCGTAGAGCAGTTGTCTGGATGGTATTTCCTTAGCGAAATGAGACTACAATTTGTGACCGAAATGTGTAATCATGATTATCTCTTTTAGCCTCTATATCTTGATCCTACTCGTTTGGTTGGTGATCAGCTAACACTAGTTTGGTTTAAATTTAATACAAATTTAAATTTATTGCATTTAATTCTCCCAATAGCCTGGCAGAATTATTTTAACATAATAAGTTTGTAAGTAACGGATAGTCTGCTTTGATAACAATAAAGCCGTCAGAAAAAAAAAAAGAAAATCCCACAAACGGCAGCGGCAATGAAAGCCTAAAAAGCTGCTCATAAAGCACAAAACCGACAGCCAAACGCGGCTTGCAATAAAACGCAATCCTTTTAACAAAAGGGTAGAACAACTGTACTAAGAGTTGCAGCAGAAACGAACATTTATGCCTTTTATTGGGTAGTCAATGTCCCCAATAACCCCAAACAGACATTTAATATACACCAAGCAACGCGCAGTAGGAATGAAATGAAAATCCCTTTTGGCACTAAGAAGGGCCATTGGCTTACACAGGATAGAACTAATCAATGAATAGGATGAGTCAGACTTGTTGTCTGCCAAAATGAACAATAGAATAAAGTTGATTAAATCTCCGGCTACAAAGTCGTTTATTACAGATAATACTGGCAACGTGTTTTTCTGCGAACATTGCGATATACTTATCTTCATCTTTAGAGTAATAAAAGATTCTCGCAAAACAGGACTAGCAGTAAACGTATGTAACAGGCAGATGAAGGGATCTCGGAACTCATTAGGTAGATATGTTCTTGAGTAAAAAAATGTATTTTGCGTGTACTTTCGTCCGTCTGATCATATGAACACCTAGATCTCCGAAAAAATATATATTTCATATTACAGTTGCTAAATTAGGTCACAACATTCTTTACGGTTCAATCGCTTACAAACCTATTGTTTGTAAAATACGAAAAAATTTCGTGTTTTTGAAAACAGTGTAATCGGAGCAAAATGCATACCAAATATACACAAATCCCGCCCGAAACTAAGCGTATCCAGTCCGCATATCACTGTTTAAAAAAGCAACGGATATGAATATACTTAAGTAATGTACCTTAAACTATCAGACAGCGTAAATGAGCGTGTATTGAAGATAAAAATGGCTCTAAAGCAAAATGGAAGCTGAACAGAGCAAAAAGGGAAATACTGTAATATAGAGAACGACGAAAAACAAACAAAACATAGCTGAATGTCAGGGTGGGTATGAAAACGGCGAATGCTAATCAGTGCATCTCGCTTCCACTTCACATTGAACTCAAACTCCAGAGTTTTCTGTTCTGTCCGTGATATGGGCAAAACTGTATGGCAAAAAAAGGGAAAACATCCGGATGAACGTTATAGTCGAGGGGATCGACTGCAGGTTACCCGACCTTTAATTATAAAAACCCTTCCCAAAATGTTCTCAGTATTTATTAATCACAAAATATTATAGAGACTACGAAATACATAGAGGTATAAGTAATCAGCATTAACAGACAAGTCTGTCTAAAATTTCGTTACTATTAAACCTATTTATTTAGCTCTTGTTCATTTTTGTGGATATCTTCTTCAATAGATTGGTTATTAATGCTTACATACTTTCTACTCTTTTGTTGGTACAAATACAGTATATCCTTGTTCTATTGCAACTATGTTGCACTATGTTTCAGAATCGACTGATGTTTCAAGGATGTCAGAACAGCAAATGAAAATACATACCGGTGAATAAGATCATGAACATATTTCCTAAATCTAAATAAACAATTTTAATATAACCAGTACATTATACAATGTTTTAGCTCTGAGTGGATGCTTTTCTTAAGAAAGTTGGGTTGAGTAAAGGGGTCTTAAGAGTTTCATAAAACAACCAAACATTTTACGTATAGTAACCGTCAATTTTTCAGCACATTTATCTGTTCACTGTCAAAGCTGCATGCACCGAACGACGAACTAATCAGCTCGCAAACCATATAGCCTTTTCATCTCTAAAAAATTGTTTTTCACCGCTTTCGCCCTCTATTTTTTTGTCCATCCGGTGATGCAATCAACGTTTCATACTTCCTTCATTTTCCTTTCCATAACCAACTGCATAACTCCAGGTCCAGAGCGTACACAGGGGAAGATACAAAGCTTCGCAGACAGCATAAAAAACAAAATGAAGCTGTTGCACACACTTGCTTGAACGTTGTGTCGATTGTGTGGGCGTAGCCGAGGAAAATGCTATTAACTGGTCATACCCCACGGAATAGCAGTCTGTTCAGCTTTTTTTATGGCCCCTCTTCGAAAGCTCTTGGATATACATATGCCACTCCATTTCAATTTCAATTTTTCTGTCTAGAAGGCCGCCTCATAATCGTATCAGCTGAGGATTTGTAATGTGAAGCGGAAGAAGTGGAGTATATTTTATTATTCTGTGTCTACTTTTAATTTTGTTTTCTCAGTTGTTTGAGTCTTAAGTAAGTAATTGGTTCTAGAATAGGTCAACATAATACATAAATTCTAATTTATAGGAACATATATATATATTGTAGGAGAAATCTAGATTATGTATAGGTACACACATACACATGATTATACAATTCATCTTAATTGATTTCTTGTCAGAGACAGTTTTTCCAGAGAATCTTAGCGCGCTCAGAAGTTTGAATACAGAAGAACGTCGATGTCATAGTCCGATGAAGATGGCTTTAGGCTTAACTTTTTTATTTCAGATTTTTGATTATATTTTGAGGGCGCTGAACTGGACATTTAGGGACCGATCTAGCTTTGGAAATTTGTATAATTTTTTTGAAAGCTAATAATATTATTTTTTTTCCTTTTATTTCTTTTAAAATCCTAAAATTCTAAAATATTTCCAGCCACTCGTCGTTTAATTTTAAAATATTCTGCCTTAAATAAATTAATTTAATTTTGATAGTTAGTCGGTCTATTTGAACTTCGTTATACAATTTTATAATTAGCAACAATTAGGCTATATATTTTATTTTGTTTAATTTATCAAAGACTTTCTCTAGTAAAGAATCGACGAAACCAATAAACCTAAATATATTTTCAGAAACTTTTTCAATATTTTTCGTTGCCAGATAGCGGCATAGAAAAAAAAACTGAATAATATGCTGATACAAAGACCAATTTTATAACACCCACAGACTCAGACAAGCAAACAGACACAAAGCGTGGACAGCAGACACAAAAGCCATTCCATTGACAGGAAGAGTAACAAGTAAGGAAAGGTACAGTCGAATGTGCTGGACTGTGAGATACCCGGTACTTAAAGCTTTGTGCATCTATCTAAATTACAAATCCGTTTATCAGTGGTGTGCCGAGCCCAAATGGTCTTAAGCACGCATTGTTTCGAAACTTCAGTTACTCCTATAGACTTAAAAAAAAACGGTTATAAAAAAAACGTACAAATAAATTACATAACATGATAAAGTTTAATTTAGGGTCCCCCAAGTTTAAAACCACGGGATCAGGCTCGACTAACCATCTGAGGTCTGAGTGCAAGTGCTGGGGGTTGGATATATGTAACTATATTAAGTAATAACTAAATCGACTAGGCTTGTACGGAAAGGACCAACCATTCCTCCTTTTGCCTGTTACCTAAATTCTCAGTTGACACTTAAGTTATAATACCCTGGTACCCTATGGCTACCGGGTATAAAAACAGCACACCGAACTGAGTGGATCCAAGGAGGTAATTCGAAAAAGGTGTCCGAGCAGCATCTGTAGCTGTAAACCGGCGACCACAGCTCCCTGGCCAAGTAAAAACTCATCAAACAATATTTTCAATAAATATTGCCAACCGCCGTGGCGAGGCCGCTTCGAAGTGTCGGCCATTTTCCACCAACAAACCACCCAATCCAGCCCAAATGCGCCGCAGCTTCATTGATTTTATGCCATTTGGCCAGGAACCACAACATCTACAAGCATAAAATTGAATCATAAAAAATCGAATACTAACATATACACAAATATATATATTTTTAATACACGTGTACCAAGGTTCGCCATGTCATTTGCATGGCCTGGCAAAAAAAAAGAGAGTAAAAAACAATACTTTTGCAGTCCTTTTTTTGTCCGTCAGTCAACTGACAAGTCAACAGCGATGCAACCTGCATGCCAAGGACTGAAAAAACGAAAAAAGGTGGAGATAGGGCGGAGAAATGTTGGCGAAATGCTAGACAAATGGGGAAAGGCATGGGACTTTGAGTGGCTTTGTGAGAAAGACTGGGACGGCCTAAGCGAATTCTAGAGCTCCTCAACTTTGGGCATTTTTTCCTACTCTTTTTCCTTCCTTTGTCGGCACATATTATAAATTGCACTATGGGGAGACGTGCCGAAGTGCCGACCTGTGAATGGGCCAAATGCGCGGGGTTAAAAAAACTGCATAAATGTTCAAAAATTTGGGTTAGGTCTGTCCATCTAAGGGAACGAAAAACATACGTAGGATGTTGAAGTTTTCACTTGTTTCCTTTAACTTTTGGAAGCAACCATAGCCATATCAAATTAATTAATGTTCACTCATCTAAATTACCTCTTAATCAATGATTATTAATTATATATATAATTATAATATATAGTGTTTATAAACTCCTGTAACTACAATTTAGGCTTACTTATCTCCCTTTTACTTACCTCTCTTAACTCCAGAAATATCTTTTGCGTAACCTGAAAAATACAAAATGTTTATTGTTTATTTATAATGTTTTTCTGGTATTTTTTTATAAATTGTTGCAACAAGCTAAATGAAAATAACGAATACCAAGAACCAGCTTGGCTTTTGTTAGATGGGGTAACTTAGAGTAGAGCACACGCAAAAGTATTCAAATTAAAATCCACTTCAGTAAACAGAAAAGGGGAAAAGTGCAAAGTGAGGCGGAGAAAGCAAAATGTTTCTTTATTAAGAAAAAATAAAATAGTAATAAAATAAAAATAAATAATAAAATACACAGTGATGATATAATATCAATTTAAATAAAAATAAGTTTTCCGAAAATTGTTGGCCGTTGTAGTGATTTTAATAAAACTTAAAACACTTTCATACAGCTGCTCTAGTGCTTTGTTGTCCTCATAACTTCATTACAATAAAAAAATAAAAATTTAGGTTAACATTTATTTTCAAGAACCAAAGATATAGATAAAGATTTATTCTCCCACACTCTCAAAAAAATTGAAACAAATATTGACAGAGTATTTTCCAACAAATTGAAATGTTTCTCTGCCCTAAAAATATTTGCCTTATCCGAAAAATAAATTATGATTCGTCAACAATTTCATCAACATTTTATCAGCATTTTATCAACATTTAAACATTTCATATATGTATATGTGTATATGTAAATATTTATTATTATTAAATATTAAAGTGTAGTTACTTTACAAGATAAAAGTAAATATACTTATATTTTCGGGTTCGAAATAGAATCAAGATTTTCATATAATCAATTATGATAGCTGTAATATAGAGAAGAGGTTTCTATATCCGAAGATTCTTCTGCATATTGGCCCGGAACGGCAAATGAAATATTTATCCTCACACAGCAGACCCACAACTCTTTGGCCAAAAGTTTGCCTTTATTGGCAGCAATCTGCGTGTGCCGTGTGTCGGGGTATATGTACATAAGTACAGTTGCGGTCAAAATAATAGTAGTTCTGGTCTAGTGAAAAGTTTTTCGGCTGTATCTTCCCAATGCGTTGACGAATCCAATTAATTTCTTCATATTAGTAATTGCCAATATCTGCTCTCCCAGTATATGAAGTGATGTCGTCTTATCACATCTCTATCTATTTTATTTTGCATTATTTCCCAATTTAGCACGTTTTTGACGCAGTTTAAAAAATAGTAGTGTCAGATAAATTTTTTTAAATGATTAAAATTACTAAACTATTCTTAACATTTTTGGTCTTAAACATTACTTTAGGATGTTATCAAACAGTTTTTAGCATTTCTAGATCCTTCGTTTATATTTGGTCCTGACAACATGGAATGTGGAAAATAAATTGCTGCCGAGAGGCAAAATCTGATAAAAAAAAAGTTTATATCTGAAAAAAAAACATACTTCAAAGGTCTATATATTATTATGCAGTGAGACAGGGATCGCGTAGTGAGGCAGGCGATGCATAAGAATTCATGTCTGCTGCAGCCTTTAAAAAAATTTAAAATTTGTGCAAATCTGGAAACAGTAAGAAGCAACCTTAGACAGAATGCCCTCAAGACAAAAAGTTCCAGAAATGGGCCTTAGCTAACAATAAAGCATCTTGCCAAACGCCTGACGTTTGCCTCAGAGTATCTAAGCTGACCCTCGAAAAACTGTAGGAACATTTTGTTGCCGGAAGAGGCCAAAATAGGTATTTTTACGGCCGTGGGTCTCGAAAGTATTTAAAACGACCACAATTAAGACAATTTTTCCTAAAAATACTTGCAAATCCGTTAGGTACGGGTTTTTCGTCAGTTATGATTTAGCCGAGCCTTGCGTACAATGGAGATAGGCCAATGTAATGGCTCAGAACTATACGGGATCGACATTTATATGTAAAATTTTAGGTCGGCGTGATGCTACTATATATTTCAAAGGATATGCCACTTGTTTGGATGTTTTAAAAGGGCAACGATCCAGCAAATACGAGTAAATTGTACATAGAGTGGCTTGCAG